>PVJD01006904.1:0-89735 GCA_004026545.1 Mormoops blainvillei | reverse complement strand
ACAAGTACAGTTGTCTCCATTTTCCCCCACCACTCTCCCCCGCTTCACCAACAGCCATGTCCCACACTCAGTCCTACCCCCATTTGGCTTTGTCCGTAAGTCCTTTATATATGTTCCTTGATGACCCTTCCCCTTATTGCCCCCATTATCCCCTTCCCAACTCCCCTCTGGTTACTTTCAGTTTGTTTTTTATTTCCATCTCTCTGGTTATGTTGTGCTTGCTTGTTTTGTTGATTAGGTTCCACTTATAGGTGAGTTCAAATGGTATTTCTTTCACCACCTGGTTTTTTTCACTTAGCATAATGCTCTCCAGCTCCATCCATGCTGTCTCAAAGGTAGGAGCTCCTTCTTTCTTCCTGCTGTGTGGTATTTTGTTGTGGAAATGTACCATAGTTTTTTGATCCACTCATTTACTGATGGGCACTTAGGTTGGTTCCAATTGTTGGCTATTATAAATTGAGCTGCTATGAACATTGGGATGCATAGGGCCTTTTGAATTGGTGTTTTGGGGTTCTCAGAGTATTATCCCAGGTGATAAGTCAGTTCCATTCTTAGTTTCCTGAGGAAATTCTATACTGCTTTCCACAGTGGCAGCACCAGTGTGCCTTCCCATCAACACTGAAATAGAGTTCCTTTTTCTCCTCAATCTCTCTAGCACTTGTTGTTTCTTGATTTGTTTATGATGGCCATTCTGACTGGTGTGAAGTGGTATCTTATTGTGGTTTTAATTTGCATCTCTCTGATGGCTAGTGATACTGAGCATCCTTTCATATTTCTCTGGACCCTCTGTATGTCCTGCTTGGAGAAGTGCCTATTCAAATTCTTTGCCCATTTTTTAATTGGGTTGTTTGTCTTCCTGGAGTGGAGTTGTGTGAGTTTTTAATATATTTTGGAGATCAAACTTTTGTCTGCGGTATCATTTGAAAATATATTTTCCCATATACTTGGTTCCCTTTTTATGTGTCTGTTCTTATTTTAGCACCAGACTGCTTTTATTACAGTGGCACTGTAACATAGTTTGATCTCTTTCTTTCACCATCTATTTTAAATGAGAACCTTGCTGGACAGTGTAGTCTTAGTGGTCCTTCATTTTCTGTTATCTGGAATATTTTTTGCCAATCATTTTTGAGTTGTATTATTTCTTTTGAGAAATCTGGTGATAGTCTCATTGGAACTCCCTTTCATGACACTTGCTGTGTCTCCATTGCTGCCTTTAAGATTCTCTCTTTGTGTTTAACATTTAGCATTTTGATTATGATGTGTTTTGGAATAAGCCTCTTTGGATTCACCTTGATTGGGGCCCTGTGTGCTTCCTGAACTTGGGTGAATGTCCTCTCCCCAAATTATTGAAGTTCTGTCATTTTTTCAAGAAGTTTTCTATCCCTTGCTCCTTTTCTTCTTCTTCTAATATTCTTATGATGTGAATGTTTTTACATTTAATCTTGTCCTGAAGTTCCCTTAAACTATCCGCATTCCTTTTGAGTCTTTTTTCATTTTATTGCTCTTACTAGATATTTCTTTCTACCTTGCTTTCCAGCTCACTGATTTGATCCTCTGCTTCATCCAGCCTGATTTTATTTCCTTCTGATGTATTTTTTTTTAATTTCAGATATTGAATTCTTAATTTCTTCTTGGTTCTTGTTTATGTTTTCTATTTCCTTTTTCCTGTTGTTTTAGTTCCCACTCAGTTCCTTGTAGTTGTCACTGAGTTTTTGAGCATCCTTATAATCATTTTGCTTTAATCCCATGCCTGAAAAATTGCTTGTTCAATTTCATTTAGCTCTCTTCTGGGGACTCCTCCATTCCTTTTCATTGGAGGTTATTTATTTGTGTCTTCATTTTAGGTGACTGTTTGATTGTTTCTTGTCAAAGTATGCTTTGTTTTGCCTGCCTGTCTTCATGGGGTGGACTTCTGTGATGGGTGTTTTGTTGGACTAATTGGTGCAGTTTCTTTTATCTCCTTATCAGGATGCTCTAGAATTTTCCCTCATTTAGTCTGTATGGGCCCTCTTCTTGTACTTGGGGTTTGCTTTTTGGTGGCTCATTCATTGTTGGGTTTCCCCTGAAGCTTGCTGACTTACAGTCACAACTCCTGCTGCACCCTGTATGCCATTGTACAGGTATTGGTTAACAAAGCAATATTACCAGAAAACCAAACCCATGCCAGTAAAAACAAAAACCCTACACTAGCAATATTAACAGCAATTTAGCAAAGTTAAAAAAGGTGGAGAGAGATTAAGAGTATTTTAAGTTTGAAAAAAGGGAATATAAGATGACTAAAGGAAGGTAAATAATTTTGACTGAGGAGTTGGAGATGAAATAATAAGCATAGGGAACAGAAATGAAATGAAGAAAAGGAGAGAATAAAATTTTAAATGTAAATAAAATAGGGAAAGGAGATGGCAAAATTCAAGTAAGAAAATGGAAGAGTGTATTATGATGTTTGAAGTAAAATTAAAAGGTATTGAATGAATGAAACTAAAATTTCAGAATAATCACAGAAGATTCAAAACAGTGACAGCTGAGTGAAGGTAGAAATGGAATAAGAATATTATACAAAAGATAAAGGTAAATATGAGATTCTACTGTAAATAAAATTGCTTTTGAGAGGGTGCAGAAGGAAAACTAATAAGAGTAAGGAATAGAACCCAGGCTAAGAAAGTAGAAAGTAAAATATATATATATGATTCCTATTTATATGATTCCTAACTCAACTGATCAAGGACAGGGGGATGGCAAGTTTGAGTAAGACAGGGGAGAGTATCCTATGGGATTTTAAGTACAACCAAATAATAAATAGGAAAATTATTGGAGAAGAATAACAATATTCATGAGACCCTCATCCAGCTAGCCAAAATTTATAAAGGTGGAAAGTAAATAAGACTATTATAGGAAGGGGGAGATGTGAGCTCATGTACAGAAGGACAAATGCTTTTGTGAGGAAAGGTGGAGAACTAGTAAGAGTAAAGAATAGGAACATGGCATAGCATGGAAGACAATAAAGTTTACAATAACAATAAGAAAGGTCAAGAAGAAGGGAAAATGGAGTAAGACCAGGGAAGGGTGCTAAGTGGGATTTGAAATAATATTAATATGAAAAAATATATAATCTGAATAAAAAGAATAAGAAATAAAATACCAAGGGTAGTGAGTTAGTTGGAATACTAAAGCAAAAGTAAAAATATTAAAAGGCTATTGAGAAGAAAAACAAGAAGAAAGAAAGCATGAAAACTCTGAGGAAGAATGAGGTGAAATTTGTTTCAGCTGCTGTTCATCATCTGACTTCTTTCTGGATCTGTCTCTGGATTTTTATCAGCTCATGGTCGCAGGGTGGATCATCCAGCTTCTGGCAACCCAACCTGTATCTTCTTCACCTGACTCTAGAGGGAGTCTCTGTTGCAATAAAGAGGGTGAGATCTCTGTCTCCCCTGGGAGGCACTGTTCAGGTCTGGTAAAATTCTCAGTGAATCCCGCCTGCCCCTACACCTCCCATCTTAGTCTGTCCCAGCTTATTTCCAATAATGTATAGTTTCTGATTAAATAGCTGTCTGTTTCATGGGGCGGGGGAACAGCCTGTAAAAGTGTCAGCTCTCTTCTGCTCGGTATTGATAGCCTCTCTTTGTGTGCGCCAAGGCTAGTCAAAGCCCGAATCCCCCTTGCTGCATTACTTTTTGAACTCCCTGATTTGATGGCCTCAGTGAAATAGGGCCCTAGGACCCAGTATAATTTGACTCCCAGTGAGGAGTTCAAAATGGGCCCTTTCAGGCATTTATCTTGATGTCTCTCTCTTGTGGAAATGCCCCCTGTAGGGTTGTTAAGCCTGCCTAGCTGGTTTTGCAGCTCTACTCCCTCTCCTGCAAGAGGCGAGGGCTAGGTACACCATTCCTGTCCCAGAGGTTCTACCAAGGAAAAAGGCTCAGTCTGCTTTTAAATAATCTCAGATGCACAGTTCCTAGCCCACAGCCCTCACAGCATACAGCAGCCCATACTCTCCACTCCGCATAGCTGCACCTGGCTGGGGATAAGGAATTACTTCACTTTACACCTTTGTGATCAATCTGCCCTGCTGAACTGAGTGGGAGCACTTCATGCCCTCAATCTATTTTCCTTGTTAGCAGGCCAGCTGTGCACAAGATCCCTGACCAGCATGCCTCAGCTCTCCTTTTAACAAAATCTCTCTAGGCCCTTCTACTGCAGCCCTGAGTCACTGTCCAGCTTTCTGTACATACCATCGCTCCAAAAAGTCAAGAGTCTATGGCAGCCATGGCTAGCTATGGCCCTCTTCCTCCACCAGATAGTATGTCTCTCACTTTCTGGCACTCTCCCAGTTGGCATTTGCAAATGCAGCTATTGGTGTGCTATTAGCTGTGTGTGTGTGTGTGTATAGCCTGGTTCTCCCTGACAATTTTGTGTATCCAAGTCACGCACAGCACAGGTTGGGATTTCCTACCCTGAGAGGGGTGAGACCCACTGAACTGCTGTCTCTAATCTGGTTCCCCATAGATGCAGGTTCCGTGGTTGCAGACTCTGATGCTGCTCACATCATGACCACTGGTGTCATGCTCAGGGTTTTCCCTGTTCACCTATAAAACTTCATTACCACTTATTTTGAAGCATCCTCTATATTCAGTGGTTTCCAAACTTCATATCAGCTAAGATTCTGTTGACTGTTCATTTTATTTTCAGAAGATCAGTTAAGTGTCTGAGTTGGGTGCAAGAGCAAGTGGACTCAGCTTCCTCCTTCTTGGTTGCCATCTTCCTAGTCTGGACTAGATTTTAATATGGCACAGGAACTCTGGACACTGGCCTTTGCATTGGCCTTGCTAAGGACAAGGCTGGACTCTTTTCATAGCAGGACAAATGGAAATGGGACACCAAGGCAGCCTTCTACCCTTGTCACACTACAATCTCCCATACGTGCATACATGGAATACTTTTCTCATGACTTTGTGAAAGAACCCAGCTTCCATGGTGCTACTTCCATTATGGAATAGTTTGGAGGGTTAAATAGACTTTAAATAAGTGATCACATGCCTGCATACATGCACACCAAATATATTGTTATATTTTCCATAAACACCATGAAGGAAGTAAAGAGTATGCCACAGAGTCCCTAACTCAGTACTGTAATTAAGATGGAATGCTATAGAAAACTTTCCTTTAAAAAAACGTTATTTAAGTCAAGGTTTTGAGGTGAGTAGGAGCATATTTGGCAGATGCAGCTCCATTGGTTGGAAGTTTTTAAGGTAGGAAGTAGCTTTCCTTGAGGAGAAGAAAGAAGGTTGGTGCTTGTGGGACATAAGGAAAGGTGAGAAAACAGGCAAAAGGGAAGAGAAATCCCATGCTGACTGTGCAAATTATGCAGATCTGCTTCAGGAAGAGTGTTTCCATATATACACAGTGTGTGGTTCTCCACTAGGTCATCTATATTACTTTGTTGTCCCTTTCTAATGGGAATTAGGCACAGGAAAAAATTCCCTAGTACTTCTAAAGACTAAACAGAAGGGCTTCAGAAGCCTGCGAAAATCCATTAAGTGTTTCCTAGATTATCTCCTCTGAATATACAACCAGAAGTATCTCTGGTGAGAAAAAAATAAAAGAAAGTAAAGGAAAAGAAACATGTCTGTAATCCACTTTTTTCCTTATGTCATTGAACTTGACCTACAAATGGTGGAGAATAAACCCACAAATTTGAGAAGTTATTCTGCATTTTTCTAGCACAATACCCTCATTATAATAGTGTAAAATAATTTTGAGGTCTATATGAATTTATGGGATGAGTGCAAAATAAGAAAGCAAGTTAGAAGCATTAAAACTGTGACAGAGCCCAGAACACCCTCATGTTTGACATAGTGATTGCAAGCACTGATGTTGATATTTTTCAGACCAGGTCCTATTTTCATTACCCTGAATTAATGCACAGTGGATGGAAGATAGCAGGTCTGTTTGTCCCCATTGTCTTTCTACATACAGCTGACTTACTGTGGTAGTTCTTCCAAACCAATATGTTTCTATAGATTACTTCTGACTTTTGTAACCTCACCAATCCAAAGGTTTGATCAAATCAGTTGTAGGAATACTCTTGGGACTTACAACCAATATTTGAATAATTTCATATTTATCTGACTAACTTTTAACAGTATTGCTTTCACATTTTTATTCTGTTTTCCTATTTCCTGTTTATCAATCATATACAAACTGAACAAATAATTACAGTAAGTTTTGGTTCCTTTTTCATAAGACAAAACAATAAGAAGAGTTCAGTTTTATAATCAGCTTGACATATGTGAATACTCTCATTCAAATACAGATTGGACAGTGGAAGGCAACAGCAGAAGGGCTTTGTGACTTGAATCATTCTTAATCCAGTTTATCTGGCCACAGAGATCTATGGACATGAATTATAACTTTCCTACTGCTGGAAAACAGAGGAATTTTTCTTCCTTGCAACAGCTGTTTCTGGTGAGTGATAGAAAGATCATACACAGAACCACAGAAAGAGTCCGGCCCAGTTGGAAAATTATGATCTGACATTTGGCCAAATTTATAAATGACTTGATAATATATTTATTGAATGGCAAGCTCTGTTAGTGGTTAAAAAGCATGGGTGAGATCCTCGGGCAAAGGCACATCTAACATGACTTGTCAGTGCTTGTCACCCAACTTCACAGGTAGACCAAAATTTTTCTCTTAAATATTGGATAAATTCATATTTGATGGTCCCTTTTTCATATGTGACTACTGTCTCTGGTTTAACAAACAAATATGTAAAAGAAAATGAAAGAAAATCAAGGAAGAAATAAAAAAGTTTCTGGAAACAAATGAAAATGAACACAAAACTGCCAAAAACTTATGGGACACAGCAAAGGCAGTTTTGAGGGGTAAGTTCATAGTGATACAAACCTACCTAAAAAAAGATAGAAACATTTCACATAAACAACCTAACACTAAATCTGCAAGAACTGGAGGAACAACAACAAACAAAGCCCAGAGTGAGTAGAAGGAAGGAAATAACCAAGATCAGAGCAGAGTTAAATGATGTAGTGACTAAAAGAAAAATTCAAAGGATCTATAAATCCAGGAGCTAGTTCTTTGAAAAGATTTAAAAAAAAATCCACAAGCCTTTAAACAAACTCATCAGGAAAAAAAAAGAGAGGACCCAAATAAATAAATCAGAAATGAAAAAGGAGAAATGACAGTCAATAAAACAGAAATACAATGGATTGTAAGAAATTGTGATGAATAACTATGTGCCAAGAAATTAGAAAACCTGAGTGTGAGGGCCCTGGAGTGTGGGGAGGCCAAGGGCCTGTCCAGGGCAAGTGGCCCAGAACTGTGTGTACCCTTGAAGGTCAGTCCAGGCAGGCATCCCAGAACTATGAGTCATCATCACAAGCCTTTGGGCAGGCAACACAGACCTATGTCATTATACACAAGCACTGTAGTACCCACCAACCTAAGTTCTGGCATGATCCCACTATTGTCTAAACTTGTATAAAACCCCCTGTAACAAGCAATCAATGTACCGGTGGTACCAGCAATAAAGAGCTTGCTGCTTGCTTACAGTTTGAAGCGCAGTTCCTATGTCGACTCCTTGTTCTTTCTTCTGTTTGGTCATCTTACCACCGAAACCTACACTAGCTGAACAGCTGGGCTCTGACATTTGGTGATGAGGATGGGATTGGGTGAGCAGTGCCCAGCAGAACCCCTCAGATCCCTGGGTGGATATCATGTGGCCCCCAGGTTCTGGAGAACTGGGATGCTGTACACCTTCTACAGAGGACATCAGGAAGACCCTGGCATCAGTGGAGGTCACATGCCTGAGGCACCATGGGGAGGCCCTGGAGTGAAGCCTGGAAGTGACCAACTATATATTAATGGGATCAGAAGTCTTGATCTCATCAATGCAGGATGGAAGTGCCAGGCCCCTGCTGCCCTCTGTCCTACAAAGTGAGCGAAAATGTGGAGTACATGCTGTGGAGTCTGAGCAGCCTCCAGAGCGACCTTGTCAGGGAGAGTGCTGTGGGAGGCAGGACCTGGTAGCCATATTGGGACTGCAGCCTTGGGATGGCACTCCTACAGTGGCCTGTAGGATTCACAGCACCAGTGGGAGTTGGCCTGTGTGGAAGCCAGATAGCCGCTGGAGAATGACTATGGACTACTGTGAACTAAATAAAGTCACACTGACTTTAAACGCTGCTGTACCCAATGTAATGGAGATAATGGACAATTTGGCACATGCTTTAGGACGTTTCCACTATGTCGTGGATTTGGCTATTGCCTTTTTCTCCATCACCACTGTGGCAGAAAGTCAAGAGCAATTTGCATTCACCTGGGAAGGTCGACAATGGATTTTTCTTGTGTTGCCGCAGGACTATGGACTTTTCCCACCTGTTTTCATGGACTCGTAGCCCAGGATCTGGTGACCTGGCAGCACAAATGATGTCATGCTAATTTCTGATTCTCTTGTAGATCTATAAGAAGCAGCAACAAGCTTGCAGACAGGATTTGCTAAGTGGTTCTGGGCCATCAATGAAGACAAAGAACAAGTTCCTGACTGCAAACATATTTGGGCCTTTTGGGTTTTTAGTGTGTGTTCATTCCCCATTTGGAAACCCTTATGTGCCCCCTTCATGGCTTATTGCACTGAGGTACTACTTGGGACTGGATTCTGGAAAGGAAAGAAGCTCTTAGAACCATGAAATGGGCCATTGCCCAGGCACAGACTCTGTGTGCTTGATTCTGTCCTTTTCTTCCTCCTAACACTGCAGGTCACAGAGGCTGGAATAGGTTGAGGTTTATGGTAAAAACAAGGATCCAGGAATGTACCCATAGGATTTCGATCCCAGCTATGAAAGGGAGGTGAAAGTCATTACTCCCTCATAGAGAAGCAGCTAGCTGCTATTTATGTGGCCTTGATGGCCACTGATGAATGTCCTGGGTAAACCTCCCCCCGCAGAAGGGCCAGGAAGTGGTGGATATAGTCCTGGATAAAGACTCCCCAGAAGGGGTGGCACTGGGAACTGAGCCTCGGAAGGGGTGGCACACACTGACCAAGTAGGGTGCATATTTGGAAGACGGCATGGTTTTCTACAAGTCCTTTATCTACAGAGTTGCACACTCTGTTAACTACAGTGCAGTTTCAGGCTGATGACTCATAAAACCCAACTAGGGTACACCCCACCAGGGTGAGTTTTTGGCAGACACCCTGATAGACTGGGGTTCCCAGTAGAGGCTCCAAGAAGACCAGAGGTCCCATTAGAGGTTCTGAGAGAGCCAAAAGTCCAGGTAGAGGAGCAGATCCCAAACCATTATCAAGAAGGACAAGCTCCTATACCAGTGGAAGCATGTTATACCGTTGGCTCTTGTTGTAGGCAATCCCCAAACATGACTTCAAACTCTAAGGAAAAATGATTACATACATGATAAATTCAATTTCAATGTAGTGTTTGTAGTGTAGTGTAGCGCTTGTGTTCAAGTAGATATAGGGCACATGACCTTAAACTTCCCCACCTTTATATTTACATTTCAGACTTTTTTTTTCTTTGATATGCCTTACCAGAATTTCTCTTTCTTGGACTTATACATGTATGGAAACAACCAATAATTTTGACTCTTTTTCAGTAACTGTTAAAGTATTTTCCTATTAAGTGTTAAGTTTGAGATGGATTAGTGGTGTGCAGACAAAATTAGATGAGGGTGGAAGATTGTGGCCAACAGGGTGCAAGCTGAGTCCACTTGCTCTTGCACCCAACTCAGACACTTGGCTGATCTCTCCAAAAATAAACAGAACTTTCAATGGAATTTTACCTGATATGAAACTTTGAAACCAGAGAGTCCAGAAGATGCTTCATAATGGGCAGTAAGGTGATTTTATAAGTGGAAAAAGAATGCCCCATGAGTGGCCCCTGCGGCTGTGGATAGTTTGGTCGGAGATTGCACTACTGCAGGTTCCTCCCCTCTGAGAGCAGGGAACACCTAGACCAGGGCCCAGAGGGACTTGTATATACAAAGTCAGGGATATACAGGCTACACGCACACACAGTGAGCAGCACACCCACACACCTATAGCTACCAACCAGGAAAGTGCCAGAAAGAGAGATTCTATCTGCACCTGAGTCAGGCAGAGGAGGCTGGTCGTTGTCAGCCATGGTTGTGAGAGACTCTTTGCCTTTTGAGTGGTAGTATGTACAGAAAGGTGCACACTGGCTCGGTGCTGCAATGGGGTTCCCAGGGAGACTTTAAAAAGGGAGCTGAGGCATGTCACAGAGGCCCTGCACGAAGCTGCCTTGCCAGCAAGGGGAAAGGATTGAGGGTGTAGTTAGCTCCCACTCAGTGCAGCTGGGCAGAGAGGTTAAAAATGTGCACAGAAAAGGGATTTCTTGGCTCCAGCCCAGCAAGGCAAAGGCTATCCAGAGTGGGGAGTTTGAGACTCTATCTGCTGTGAGGGCAGTGGATTAGTAACTAGAAGTGTGGGAGGTGAGAACCTGAGATTATTTAAGGCCAGAGAGAGCCCCATTCCTTGGAATAGATTGAATCTCTGGAAAGGGAAAGTCATACCAAGCCCCCACTTCCTGAAGGAACCAAAGCACCACCAATGGGGAAGATCTGCAAATCAGGCAGGTCAGGCAAAGGAACACCCTGCAAGCTGCATTTCTGCAAGGGAAAGGCAGAAAGGTGAATGTCTAAATGGGCCATTTTGAACTTATCTCAGGGAAACAAAATACATTGGATCCTAGGGCCCTATTTCACACAGACCAGCAAAGCAGAAAGATCAAAAATCAGTGCAGCAAGGGGGGATCACAGCCCAACCCAGCCTTGGATCACACACAGAGCTTCCATCAACACCAAGCAGGGAATAACTGACCTTCTTCTACGGACTGGCCCCTCACTTGAAATGGACAGCTAATTCATCAGAAACTATACATTATTGGAAATAAACTTGGATAGACCAAGATGGATGGTGCAGGGGCAGGGGCAATGCACTCACAATTTTCCCAAAAGCCTGGACAGTGCCTCTCAATGGAGACCCAGGGGTACCACTCTTTTATTACAACAGAAGCTCCCTCTGGAGGCAGGTGAAGGTGATATATTTGGTCCTTGCAGAAGTTGGATGACTCCCCCCAGGACCTTGAGCTCATGAAACAAAACAAAACAAAACAAAGGCAGACAAAAAAAGAGAAGTCAGAGAACTCCGAAACTGCTGAGACAAATTTCACCTCATTCTTCTTCAGAATTTGCAGTTTCTACCTTTCACATAGACTTTTACTATTTCTTCTTTTGCTTCAATTGTATTCCAACTAATTCTCTATTCTTTGTACTACATTTTTATTCTTTTTATTAGATTTTATATTATTTTTTATTTTACTGTTATTTCATATCTCACATTGTACCCTTCCCCTGTCTTATTCCATTTTGTAGTCTTCCTGTTCTTTCCCAATTTTGTTGTACATTTTAATTTCCCTCATGTTATGCCTTGTTCCTATTCCTTACTCTTATTATTTCTATTCCCTCTATCCTCTCAAAAGCACTTTTCCTCCCTTTAGTCAGCTCACATTCTTTCCCCCCACCCTTATAATATTCTTATTTCCTTTCCAACTTCATAAATTGTGGTTTATTTGGCAGGAATATCATGGATATTGCTGTCCTTCTTCAATGGTATTTCTATTTGTTCACTATTATTTTTTAGTTTCACCTCTCATAGGTTACTCTCTCCTATCTTACTCCATTTTGTTTATTTGTTAGGAACTTTAGTTTTTCATTTTATTAGCCTGGATTCTATTCTTTCCTCTTATTATTTTTTTACCCCTTATAGTCTCAAAATCATTTTTCTTTACCATAGACATCTCATATTCTATTTTTTCTTTTGTATCATATTCTTACTTTCTTTTCACTTTATTAATCATTGCTCAGATGTCATTAATATTGACCCTTTGTAGTTTTTCTATAATTTTATTCCCTAAGTTCACTACTTTTTTAATTTTATCTCAAACTTCACAGAAAACCCTGCCCTTTCTTACTTCATTTTGCCATTGCCATTGCAAGTTTTACTTATGTTTTAAATTTTATTTTCTTCCCTCTTTATGCCTTGTTTCTATTCCCTACCTTTATTGCTTCTCCTCCCTTTTCTCACCTGAAATCCTTTTTCTCCCTTTTAGTCATTTCACATACCCTTTTACCTATCTTATAATATTCTTAATCTCTCTCCACCTTTGTTAATCTTTGCTCAGTTGCTGCTGTTTTCTATTGCTGATGTGGTAGGTGGTCATTTCTGTTGGTATGGGTTTGGTTTTCTGGGTAGTATTGCTTTGTTAGCCAGCACCTGTACAACAGTATATAAGATGTTGCATGGGTTATGACTCCCAGGAACAAACTGGAAGGAAGAACCCACCAACAAATGTGCCACGAAAATCAAAGCCCAAGTACAACAAGCAAGCTCACATAAACTGAATAAAAGGTAACCCTACAAGAGCATCCAGACAAGGAGATCAAAGAGACCGCACCTTGAATTCCACAGAACTCTTACCACAGAAGTCCACCCCAAGAAGACAGGCAATCAAAGAAGAGAAACCTGAGATGAGATGCAGAAACAAACTAAAAGGTTCATGTAAAATCATAATACAAAGACAGAACCCAAAATCAGAAGGAATGGAGGAATCCCCATAAAAAGAGCTAAATGAAATTGAAGCAACCAATCTATCGAACATAGAGTTTTTTTAAAAATGGTTGTAATGATGCTCAAGGAACTCAGTGAGAAATATAAGGAACTTAGTGGTAATTACAACAGCATGAAAAAGGACTTAGAACCTATGAATAAGAACCAGGAAGAAATGAGGAATACATATCTGAAATGAAAAACACACTAGAAGGAATTAAAAGCAGGCTAGATGAAGCAGGTGACCAAATCAGCAAGTTGGAAAACAAGATAGAAAGATATTTCTTTCAGAACAACAAAAACAACAAAAGACTAAAAAATAATGAGAATAGTTTAATAAATCTTAAGGACAACATGGAATATAACAATGTTCACATCATTGGAATATCAAAACATGAAAAGGACCAAGGCATTGAAAACCCATTTGAAAAAGTAATGACAAAAAACTTCCCTAACTTGATGAGTGAAAAATTCTAACAAGTTCAGGAAGAAGTTGGGGTCCCAATTAAGATGAAGCCAAAGAGGCATATTCCAAGACACATCACAATGAAAATGGCAAATTTTAAAGACAGAGAATCTTAAAGGCAGTAAGGAATAAATAGCTAGTAACACACATGAGAGCTCTAACAAGGATATAAGCTGATTTCTCAACAAGAACACTACAAGCAAACATATTGGCACAAAATATTACAGGTGATGAAATGCAATAACTTAAACCAAGACTGCCCTATCCAGCAAGTCTCTCATTCAAAAATAAAGGTGAAGTAAAGAGCTTTCCAGACACAAGAAGACTGAGAGGACACAAGAAGACTGAGAGAGCACATCTCCACCAAGTCAACACTGCAAGAGATGCTAAAGTGACTGCTATAAAAAGGAGAAGAAAGAGAGAGAAGAGAGAGGATAATGGAGAGAGAGAAAAACAGAGGTATGAGGAAAATTGAAATGAATAAGTTCCTATAAATAATAATCTTAAATGCAAATTGATTAAATGCTCTAATCAAAAGGTATGAGGAAGTTAAATGGATAAGAAAACATGACCCACATGTATGATGTCTACAAACAACCCATCTAAGAACAAAAGTTGTGTGCAAGTTGAAAGTGAAGGGATGGAAAAAATATTAAAAACAAAAGGACAATAAAAGAAAGCCAGGGTAGCAATACTTATATCAGACAAAATAGACTTCAAAACAAAAGCCATTAAGAGAGAAAAAGAGGATATTACATAATACTTAAAGGAATAACCTAACAGAAGGATATAATTTTCCTAAACATATAGGCACCCAACATAGGAGCACCTAAAGATATAAGGATAATCTTGGGGGACTTCAGAAAAGATATTGAAAACAACACAGTCACTATTAAGGATTTTACTACCCTACTGTCAACAAAGGATAGATCTTCCAAACAATCAATAAGGATATTGTAGCAATGAATGACACTCTAGATAAATTGTACTTAATTGATATATACAGAGCCTCTCACCACCCCCCAAAGCAAAATATATATTCTTTTCAAATGTACATAGAACATTTTCAAAGATAGGCCACATGATAGGACACAAAAGAGACCTCAAGAAATTCAAGGATTTTGAAATCATATCAAGGTGTGCTCATATCTCAATGGATTGAGACTAGAAACCAACCTCAGGGAAAAAACTCAAAAGCATCCAACACATGCAGACTGAATAGCATGCTATTAAACAATAAGTGGGTCATCAATGAAATGAAGGAAAAAATAAAGTATCTGGAATCAAATGAAAATGAATGTGAAACAACCCCAAAACTATTGGACACTGCAAAGGCAGTACTGAAAAGAAGGTGCATAGCAATGCAGGCTTACTAAAGATAGAAAAATGTCAAATAAACAACCTTACCCTACATCTTCAAAAGCTAGAGGAACAAAAACATGCAAGGCCCAGAAAGAGTAAAAGGGAGGAAGTAAACACAGTCAGGGTAGAATTAAATGACAGAGAGGCTAAAAGAAAAATTCAAAGGATCAATAAATTCAGGTGCTGGTTCACTGAAAACATAAAATTCACAAAACTCTAACCAGATTCATCAAGGAAAAAAAAAGAGAGAAGACCCAAATAAATAAAATCAGAAATTAAAGAGGAGAAGCTAAAACTTATACCACAGAAATAGAAAGGATTGTAAGCAATTACTATGAACAACTATATTCCAAAAAATTGGACAATCTGGGCAAAATGGACAAATTTCTAGAAATATACAATCTGTCAAAACTGAATCAAGAAGAAGTAGAAAGCCTGAGTAGAACTATTACCACTAGTGAAATTGAGGTAGCAATCAAAAAACTCCTGGCACACAAAAGCCCTAGAACAGCAGTTTACACAGGTGGATTTTACCAAACATTTAAAGAATAACTAACTCTTATGTATCTCAAACTATTCCAAAAAATTAAGAAGAGGAAAGATTCCCAAAAATCTTTTTACAAGGCTAGAATCACCTTAATTCCAAAACCAGGTAAAGGCAAAACAAAGAAAGTACACTACAGGCCAATATCTCTGATGAACATAGATGCTAAACTCCTAAAAAAAGGAATGGCAATCCAGATTCAGAAATACATTAAAAAGACAATACACCAAGATCAACAGGGATTCATCCCAGTGATGCAAGGATGCTACAATATTTGCAAATCATAAACATAATACACCACATAATCAAAATGAAGGATAAAATCACATTATCATATTAAGAGATGTTGATAAAGCATTTGATAAAGTCCAGCACCTATTTATGATATAAACACTGAACAAAGTGGTAATAGAGGGACAACCTCAACATAATAAAGGTCATATAAGAAAAACCTACAGCCAACAATATATTCAAAGGGAAAAAAACTAAAAGCTTGTCAATTAAGATCAGGAACAAGGCAAGAGTGTCCACTCTCACCACTTCTGTTGAACATAGCATTGGAAGTTCTAGCCACAATGATCAGACAAAAAAAGGAATAAAGAGTATCAAAATTGGAAAGGAGGAAGTAAAACTGTAATTATTCTCAGATGACATAATAGTGCACATAGAAAACCCTATAGCCTCCACCAAAAAACTATTCAACCTAGTAATTGAAATCAGCAAATTAGTGGGATACAATATCAATATTCAGAAATTGATGGCATTTTTGCACACCAGTAATGAACTATCTGAAAAAGAAACTAAGAAAAAAAATCCCACTTACTATAGCAACTAGAAAAATACAGTAACTAGAAAGTATTTTAACCAAGGAGGTTAAACTCAGAAGCCAATAGAACAGTGAAGAAAAAAACTAAGGAAGACACACACAAAAAAAAAAAAGAAAAAGAAAAAAGCATATACCATATTCATAGATTGGAAGAAATAACACCATTATAATGTCCACACTACCCAAAGCAATCTATAGAATCATTGCAATTCCTATTAAAATACAATGGCAAGTTTCACAGATCTAGAGCAAATATTTCAAAAATGTACGTGGACGCAGAAAAGACCTCAAAGAGTCTCAGTAATCTTGACAAAGAAGAACAAAGTAGGAGGTATCACAAAAGCTAGTATCAAACTATTCTACAATGCCACTGTAATTAAAACAGCCTGGTACTGGCAAAAGAAGAGACACATACTTCAATGGAACAAAATAGAGAACCCAGAAATATACCCAAGTCTCTATCAAATATCAATTAATATTTGACGGGGGGAAATGAGCAAATGATGGAGTATAATAGCCACTTCAATAAATGGTTCTGGGAGAACTAAGCTGGCACATTCAAAAAATGAAACTAGAGCACTAACTTAACACCATACCTCAGAATAAATTCAAAATTGGTAAAGACTTATGTATAAGTTATGACACCATAGAAGTCCTAGAAAGAAAACATAGGCAGGTAAATTTCAGATATCCCATGTAGTAGTATTTTTGCTGATATATCTCCAAATGCAAGGAAAATAAAGGAAAAAAATAAATAGGACTACATCTAATAGAAAATTTGCATGGGTAAAGAAAACATCAGCAAACTGAAAAGGGCACCAACTGTATGGGAGAACATATTTGCCAATGATACTTCGGGCCAGGGTTTGATCCCCAATATATATAAAAGAACTCATATGACTCAACACTAGGAAGACAAACTATCCAATTATAAAATGGGCAAATGATCTGAATAGACATTTCTCCAAGGAGGACATGCAGAGGGCCCACAGACATATGAAAAGTTGCTCAGCATCACTAGCCATCAGAAAAATGCAAATTAAAACCACAATGAGATACCACTTCACACTAGCCAGAATGGCAATCATAAACAAATCAACAAACAACAAGTGTAGGTGAAGTTATGGAGAAAAGAGAACCCTTGTACACTATTGGTGAGAATGCAGACTGGTATAGCCACTGTGGAAAACAGTATGAAATATCCTCAAAAACCTGAAAATGGAACTTCCTTTTAACCCACCAAGCTCACTGCTGGGATTATACCCTAAGAATCCTGAAACGCCAATTCAAAGGACATGAGCACAACAATGTTCATAGCAGCACAATTTACAATAGCCAATGCTGGAAGCAACCTAAGTGCCCATCAGTAAATGAGTGTATCAAAAAACTATGGTGCATTTACACAATGGAATACTATGCAGCAGAAAGAAAGAACTCCGACCCTTCATGAGAGCAGGGATGGAACTGGAGATCATTATGCTAAGTGAAATAAGCCAGGCAGTGAAAGACAAATACCATATGATCTCACCTTTAAGTGGAACCTAATCAACAAAACAAACAATGAGCAAAATAGAACCACAGACATTGAAATAAAGAATAAAATGACAGTAGCCAGAAGGTAGGGGGGAGGGGCATAATGGGGGAAAGAAGGTGAAAGTTCCAGTCAAGGAACATGTATAAAGTTCTCATGGACAAAGACAATGGGGGGAAGATTGAACGTGGAGGTTGGGGGTGAGTAGGGGGCAGGGGAACAGTAATGAGGGGAAATGGGGACAATTGTTGAACAACAATAAAAATAAAACTATAAAAAATAGAAAGAGATTGACAATAATACAGTAGTAGTAGGACATTTTAATATCCCATTTATATCACTGTTTCAAAAAGGAAACAGTGGCCTTAATAGATACACTAGATGGATTTAATTGGTATTTTTAGAGCATTTTTCCCTAAAGCATCTCTCTGACCATAAAGGTATAAATGAAAAATCAACAAGAAAAATACTGAAAAACATATGAGGTCATGGAGGCCAAATAATGTATTACTAAATAATGAATGAGGTAATAGCACATTCAAGTAATAAATCAAGATACCTTGAAACAAATGAAAATGAGAACAAAACAACCCAAAATCTCTAGGAAACAGCAGAACCAGTCCTGAGGGAAATTCATAGCATTACAGGTATACATTTAAATACAAAGAAAAATCTCAAATAAACAGTTTGTCTTTACACTTAAGGGAACTTGAAAACATAATCCAACCCCATGTGAGTAGAAAGAAGGAAATAATAAATATCAGATCAGAAATAAACAAAATACTGTCTTTGAAAACAATACAAAAGATCAATGAAATGAAGATACAACATGGAGAAACCTTTAACTGATTCATGAACAAAAATAAAAGAGAAGATCCAAATAAATAAAATCAGAAATGAATGAAAACATAAAAGCTGACATTAAAGATATACAAAAGATTTTAAGGAAATATTACAGAGAACTATATGCCAAACAAATTAGTCAATCTGGAAGAGATGGGTAAATTCCTAGAAATATACATTCTTCCGAAACTGAATCTAGAAGAATGAGAAAATATAAATAGATGGATTACAAATAGTAAAATTAAAGTAGTAATTATAAAACTCTCAATAAATGTCCTGACCATTTGACCATATGGTTTTACATGTGAATTTCACCAAACATTCAAAAAGAACCTATCCCTCTCAAATTAATCCAAAAAACTCAAGAGGAGATGAGACTTTCAGCATTTTTTGAGGCCAACGTTATCCTAATTCCAAACTACTGCAAAAGAAATAATTACAGAACAATATCCCTGATGAACATGGATGCTAAAAATCATTAGCAAAATATTAGCAAACTTGATCAAGCAATACATTTTTAAAAAATCAGAGAGATCCAACATGGCAGGAGATATGGTGGAAACTACACTAACCACTTCTCAGGGCCAAACTGGAATTATATTTTTCATAGTACATGGTTACATTAATTCTGGACATACCTCATACATTTATTTCCAATTCACATGGAACATATCTGGGGTAAAACACATTAGGACATGACAAGTCTCAGTAAATTTAAGAAGACTGAAATCATATCAAGCATCTTCTCTGACCATAATCCTTGACACTATTAGTCAATCAAGAGAAGAAAAAAATGCACAAAGGCATGGGGGCTATATAACATGTTATTACATAATAATGGGTTCAACAATGAGATCAAAGAAGAAATCAAATGAAAATGTGAACACAACAAACAAAAATTTGTGAAACACAAATTCCTATGAGAGGAATTCTGAGCGTTATAGGCCTATCTCAAGGAACAAGAAAAAGCTCAGATAAACAATCTAATTTTACACTTAAAGAAATTGAAAAAGGAATAACAAAAAAAAAATCCCCAAGTGAGTAGAAGATTGAATATAATAAAGATCAGAGCAGAAATAAATGAAATAGAGTCTAAAAACACAATACTAAAGATCGATTAACCCAACACCTTGTTCTTTAAAAAGCTAAAAAAGATTGACCAACATTTAACTAGAAACACCAAGAAAAAATGAGAAAGGACCCAAATAAATAAAATCAGAAATGATAGAGAAAAAAATAACTGACACAAAAGAAATACAAAAGGTGTAAGAAAATATTATGAACATCTGTATACTAAAAAATTGGACAATCTGGATGAAATGGATAAATTTCTGGAAACATACTACCTTACAAAACTAAATAAGAAAGAATCAGAAAATCTGAATAGATGGATTCCCTAGTGAAATTGAAGCAGTAATTGACAAGCAAGAACCCTGAACTGGATGGCTTCAGAGGTGAATTCCCCTTAATATAGAGAATGGACAGGCATGTTCACTTTCACCTTTCTTATTCAACATAGTACCAGAAGTCTTAACCACAGCAGATAATGCAAAGAAATAAAAGGCATCTATTTTGAAAAGCAAGAGGTAAAACTGTCATTATTTTCAGATGACAAGATACTGTACATAGAAACACTAAGAATTCCACTAAGAAACTACTAGAACTGATAAGTGAATTTAGTAAAGTAGCAGGATACAAAATTAATACCCAGAAATTAACTGCATTTTTATATGCCAATAATGAACTGTCAGGAAAGAAAATTAAGAAAACAATCTCATTCACAATGCTTCAAAAAAATAAATTACCTAGGGATAAATTTAACCAATGATAAGAGATTGAAGAAAGAAATTAAAGAAGATACAAATAAGTGGAAGCACATAACATGTTCATGTATAGGGGAAATTAACATCATTAATATGTCCATGTTACACAAAGCAATCTACAGAATCAACAAAATTCCTATGAAAATACCAATGACATATTGCACAGAACTAGAATAAATATTTCAAAAATGTATATGCAATGACAAAAGGCCCAGAATAGCAACAGTGATCTTGAGAAAGAAGGATGAAGTTGGAGGAATCATGCTACTTAATATCAAACAATACTATAAAGCCATAGTAATCAAAACAGTATGGTACTGACATAAAAACTGATACATAGATCAATGAAATAGAACAGACAGCCCAGAAATAAATCCACAGTTTTATAGTCAATTATATTCAAAGGAGGAAGCAAGCATATACAATGAGCTAAAAGTTTATTGAATATATACTTTGGAAAATTGGACAGACACATGCCAAAAAATAAGACTAGACCACTTTCTTATGCACATGCAACTATAAATTCAAAAGGGATCAAAGACTTAAAAGATATATTCAAAACCACAAAAATCCTGGAAGACAAAATAGATAGTAAAACCTCAGAAATTCCTCAGCAACATTTTTCTGGTATATCTCCTTTGGCAAGAGAAACAAAAGAAAGGTAAACAAACAGGACTAAATCAAACTAAAAAGTTTTTGCACAGAATAGGTAATCATCAACAAAATAAAAAGGCAAAAATTAAATGGGAAAACATATTTCCTAACACATCTGATAAGAAGTTAATATCCAAAATATATAAAGAATTTATAAAAACTCAACACCAAGAAAAGTAATAATCCAATTAAATAATGGACAAAGAACTTGGAGAGACACTTCTTCAAGGAAGATATACGGATAGCCAGTAAACACATGAAAAGTTGCTCAAAGTCACTAATCATTAGAGAAGTGCAAATTAAAACCACAATGAGATATCACCTCACATCTGACAGAGGGCCTATCATCAGTAAATTACCAAATAACTAATGCTGCCAAAGTTATGGAGAAGGGGAACCCATTGACATTGTTGTTGGGACTGCAGTTTGGTACAGCCACTGTGGAAAGCAATATGGATTTACTGCAAAATATTAAAAATGAAACTGCCTTATGACCAAGTAATTCTACTTCTGGTAATTTATTCAAACAGATGTGAAACTCTAATTTGAAAGAATATTAGCACCTTTATGTTCCTTGCACCATTATTTACAATCACCAAGGTATGGAAGCAGCCCAAGTGTCCATCAATAGTCCAATGGTTAAAACAACTATGTTACATTTACAAAAGGAATGCTACTCAGCCATTAAAGAGAATAAAATTTTACCTTTATGCCAACGTGGATGGACCTGGAAAACATTATGCTAGGTGAAATGAGCCATTCAGAGAAAGACAAATTCCACATGATATCACTCATATGTGGCATCAAATGAACAAACTGAACCAACAAGCAAAATAGAGACAGACCCATAGAGAGCAGCCTGACAGTTCTTATGGGGGCATTGGAGGTGGGAAGGTCAACCAAAAAAAATAAAAGGATGCCTGAACATAGAGATCACAGTGGTGAATGTCTGGGGCGGGTGGGTAGGTGGAAGTGGAAGACAGTGTAAGGGAGATAAATGATAATAAAAATAAAATAAAAATAAACAATTTCAAAAATTATACACTGATGTCAAGTGGAATTATTTTCAGGGATATAAGTTGGCTACAATCTCCACAAATCAATGAATGTGATACACCACATAAAATGAAAGATAAAAACTACATGATCTTATAAAGAGAGGTAAAAAACCATTTGATAAAATCCAGCACCCATTTGTGATAAAAGCTCTTAGCAAAGTAGAAATAGAGAGGTCATATAGCAAAGTACAAAAGCCATATAAGACATACAACGTCACACTTAATTGGCAAAAACTAAAAGTGTCTCCCTTAAGATGAGGTACAAGACATGTTGTCTGCTTTTACCACTTTTAATCAACATAGTACTGGAAGTTCTAGACACAGCAATCAAACAAGAAGAAGAAATAAAAGACATCCAAGCTGGAAAGGAGCAACTAACACTTCCATTATTCACAGATAACATAATATTGTACATCAAAAACTCTAAGGGCTGCCCCCAAAATCTAGTAGATCTAATAAATGAATTTGGTAAAGTAGCAGAATTCAAAATTGATATTCAGAAATTGGTCCCATTTTTACACACTAATCATTAATTATCAGAAAGAGAAACAAAGAAAAAAATCTCATTTGCTATAGCAACAGCAACAACAAAAAAGCTACTTAGTAATAAATTCAACTAAGGAGGTAAATACCTGTGCTTAGAAGACTATAGAGCATTGACAAAAAAATAAAGATACAAATAATTGGAGTATATACCATGTTGATGGATTGGAAGAATTAACATCATTAAACTCTCCATACTACTCAAAGAAATCTAGACTCAATACAACTCTTATCAAAGTAGCTTGGCATATGTTAAATAGCTAAAACAAATAATTCAAAAATTTATATTGAATCGGAAAAGACCCTGAAAAACCTCAGCAACCTTGAGAAAGAAGAAAGTTGCAGGTATCCCAATACATGATATCAATATATATTACAAGGCCATTATAATCCAAACAGTCTGGTACTGGCATCAAAACAGGCATATAAATCAATGGAATGAAACAGAGAGCTCAGAAATTAACCCATGACTTTACGTTCAATTAATATTTGACAAAGGAGTAAAGAACATACAATGGAGTAACAACAGTCTCTTCAACAAATGGTGTTAAAAAAAAAGTGGACAGTACATGCAAAAAATGAAACTAGACCACCAACTTGCTCACACACCATACACAGTAAACCAAAATAAAAGTCTTAAATGTAAATCAGGAAATCACAAAAATTCTAGAAGAGAATATAGGCAGTAAAAGCTCTGACATTTCTCGTAGCAATATTTTTGCCAATGTATCTCTTATGGCAAGGGAAACAAAGAAAAAATATATGAATGGGACTGCATCAAAATAAAAATCTGCAGAGCAAAGGGAACCGTAAACAAAATGGAATAGGGACCGACTGTGTAGGAGAACATATTCTCCAATGATACCTCTGATAAGGGGTTAATTTCCAAAATATATAAAGAAATTCTACAAATCAACACCAGGAAGACAAAGAGTCAAATTTTAAAAAATGGGCAAAAACCCTCAATAGACACTTCTCTGAATAGGACATGCAGATGGCTAAAAGACATTTTAAAAAAATGCTCAATGTCACTAATCATCACAGAGATGTATCTTAAAACCACAATGTGATATTACCTCACATCTGCCAGAATGGCTACCATAAATAAATCACAAACAACACATCTTAGATGTAGAAAAGGCAACACAACTTAGGATGTAGAAAAGGCAACTCTTGTGCTCTGTTGGCGGGAATGAAGACTGGTATAGCCACTGTGGAAAACAGTATGGAGTTTCCTCAAAAACTAAAATTGGAACTTCTTTTTGACCCAGCAATTCCACTTCTGTGAATATTTCCTAAGAACCCTGAAATACCAATTCAAAAGAATATACACATTCCTATGTTCATAGCAGTGTTATTTACAATAGCCAAAATCATGAAGCAGCCCAAGTGCCAATCAATAGATGGGTGGATAAAAAGATGTGGTACATTTACACAATGGAATGCTGCATAACCAAAAAAAAAACAAAAACAAAAAAACAAACAAACAAGGAACTCTTACTTTTTGTGACAGCATGGATAGACCCGGAGATCATTAATTACCCAAATTAGTCATTGCTGCTCACTCAAATCACTTCCCAGCTTTCCCCTTCAATCTAAACTGAGTAGACCCAGAATTAACTGAGAATTAAAAGCAGCAATATAGAAAAGTTATTTGTCATTCATGGTGGGGAAATTTGAACCTTTTAAAACTACTTCCAAAAGTGACAGGAACCTACAGCTTTGGGCTAAACAGATGATAGTGCAATGATCATTTTTCTTCTTATTTCTGTTTTCCCCATTAAATGAATTTCTGTTGTCATTTAGGAAATGAAACAGCACTGTTTCAAAAGACAAAGCTCATGGCCTGTAATACTATTATATTCATCCTTTACTTACTTCAAAAGACTTGGAATCAGAGATTATAGAGGGCAAACTCAGAAGAAAGGGAACATGTTTGTTTATTATGAATTAAGCATTTGAGAGTCCAGGAAAAAATCTATCTTGAGCACATCGCTGTGATTCAGAACCAAAGTCCAGAATTATTTCACTCTTGTCATTAGGCATTCAGACCAGCTGTGATTCTAGAAGCTGAGGGTTCCCTGGGGACCTTAGCTAGGTGAGTACTGATCATTGGATTAAAAACGAGGTAATTTGTCTCCTGCTTGATGTTATTTTTCAGTGTCTTCTATTCCTCCTTTTTTACTCTCATTGAAATCAAGTTTGAAGATGCCAGCTGCATTTGAGGTGGCTGTGATGGTTGGGTTACTTTCATAACAAGGAGCTCCTTGGCACATATCATTTAAAGCTCATTATTTAGCACTAAAATTATTGTGCTAAACGCATACTCTACAATCTGTCCTTTGCTTGGGAACAAAGAGGGAAAAACCATTCAACATGAAACCATAGATATCTTTGTCTCTTGAAGAAAGTTATCTAACTTATTTTTCTTTACCAGAAGGGGGGAGTTAATGATCTGATTTGGGCGAGTTCAAAGACATGTCGTTAAGCAGTGTTTTTTCACTGGTGGAGCTAACACAATTTGCAAGCATACATGGGGTATAGGCTTTGTTCCTCAGCTAAAAAGTTTCAGTGCTATTTCTCTGAGGGGCTGCCCCTGCTTTATCCAGAACAGGCCCTAGGTCAGAGGCATAAATGGGGTCCACCTGGAGGCCACATCACATTTCCACTTGGGGATACCTCATCTAAAATATGACAGTGACATAAAGGAAGCACCCACAGACTTGACCTTCATGGGACTGGCCTGTTTATTGTACCTGAAGCCAGTGACTGAAGAGAATTATGAGATGGTACAGCAGGCAGGACTCCATCAAAGGAACAGAAATCTTGATAGACAAGGACATCATATAATTTATCAAGTCAATCCAAATTATTCAATCTGGAACACTTTGAGAGCAAAAGGATACATTATTAATAATTATTGGGAATAGCAGGTATAAATGGACCATTCCAGGTAAATCAGATGTCTGAGCACCCTAACTCTAGAAATTTTAAGTAGGAACGTCTTTTATACAGGGATCCAAGCCTCACTTCAACCACAGGAGCTGGAGGAGCAAAGATCAGGGAGAGAGCTTCTGGGACTGGCCCAGAAGCTATAGGAAATCTTAGTAATTGCTGGGTGAGTGACCATCAATGATCTCAGCTGCCAAATTTTGAGAACTTGCCTCTGCCCTTCAATGACCCACAGCTACCACTTATCTTCCAGAATGAGGACTTCTTCTCACTTGTCTTTCATGTATTATACCAGAGCCAATAAGTAGCATACTAGGCCAGACCTTGCAGACACTGGAAGAGACTGGCATAGATGTCAGGCCAGCAACAGATGAGCCAGCATCAATGCATATATGCTAAACTACTAAATGGATTTATATAAGTAATAGCAAAAAAAGTCCATCTGGAGGGGCAGAGGAAGGCACTGGAGAAGGGAAGAGTACTCTGAGCCTTTGCAGGATGGTCTCATGTTTCTGAGGGAGGTGGGAGAAATAACAGGAAAAGGAAGAAGAGATTTTAGGGCAGCTAACCCACTGTAAAGCACTTGAGGGAGATAGAGGCATGGAGAATTTGGGGACACTGTGTATGTGATGAGATAATTTGACACTTTGTTATGTCTTTTAGAAGTTTTAGCAAAGGCTTATATTATATTTGAAGGATTTTTGAATGAGCGTTTTTTGGTTTTTTCTTTTTTTTTTTTTTTTGAGATGTAATGTTCAGACCATTTTCTCTCAGGTCACATGTGGTTTAGGCCAGCTTTGTAGAATTATACAGTATGGCGTGGGGACAAATTCCCAGATAATAAACCAAGTTTCTCCTTGTTGAACTTGCTAGTCCTTTTCCTATCTATATTTTCCTCCAAGGACATAGTGAAAGACATCTCTGGTATGAGGCAGAATTGAAGTAATATTTGATACATACACCTATGCCAAACCATGACCTTGAATCCTGCCAAGTCAATTACTCTGCTTGGGAGTAAGACCCCATGTAGAATTGGAAAAAAAAATAAACAAATAAAAGGTAAAAAGAGTTTAGAAAATTACAAGGGAGGAAAAGATAGTGCTGTTTCTTCCTAGTAGTTAACTATTGTCTTTAACTATGTACTTAAAAAATTTGCTTAATGTGTATCTGACTTGTAAGGGTATAATCTTCATGAGAAATGACCAGGTATATCTTTCTTCACATTTGTTTTCCTGTTGCCAAGCATGATGTTGAGACTGGCAAAAATGTGTCTTTTCAGTATTTGTTAAATGACTATTCAAGACGCAAAGACCACTAATTTCATCCCACTATCAATTCTCCATTTTGCAGCATAGTGATGCATAAAAGAAAGATGATACTTCCCAGCTTTTTCCCTTATTTTTGCTAGTAGGTGTGGCCACATACTAAGTTCAATTCAGAATATGAATTAACTTGTCCTGGCCTTCAGCGCTATGCCAGCTGGCTCTTCAACAACCTCCCGAAAGAAAGTTTACAGGAAAGAATGTTTATGGGAATGGATATGACTCCATTTAATTTTATGGCCTTCAGAAATGTGAACACTTCACTAGAGTTTTGGGAGCACATACTGGCACTGCTGCCAAAATGGAGAACTTTGGGAACATGGGATGATAGTTATGCCTTAAGGAAAATAACATCGGTTAAGTCCTTCTCTGATATATTATGGATAGAGAACAATCCAGATCCCAATTTCCTTATTAGAAAGGAAGTCAGAGACAAAAACAATTGCAACACTGGATTACAAACATATTTTTCCATTTTTTCTCCCCTTTATTCCACCGTTTAGTTCATGTCCATGGGTTGCACATAAAAGTTCTTTGGCTTCTCCCTTTCCTATATTATTCTTAACCCCCACCCCGATTTTGTACTTACCATTTATGCTTATTCCCTGTAACTTCTCCCCCATTCTCCACCCCCTCCCTGATGATAACCCTCCGTGTGATCTCCTTTTCTGTGATTCTGTTCCTGTTCTAGCAGTTTGCTCAGTTTGTTTTCGTTTTTGTATATTTAGGTACAGTTGTTGATAGTTGTGAGTTTGTTGTCATTTTATTGTTCATATTTTTGATCATCTTCTTGTTCTTAGATTACCCCCTTTAACATTTCATGTAATAAGAACTTGGTGATGATGAACTCCTTTAACGTTAGTTTAATTGGAAGCACTTTATCTGCCCTTCCATTCTAAATGATAGCTTTGCCAGATACAGTAATCTTGGATGTAGGTCCTTGGCTTTCATGACTTTGAATACTTCTTTCCAGTCCTTTCTTGCCTATAAGGTTTCTTTGGAGAAATCAGCTGATAGGCTTATGGGAACTCTTTGGAGGTAAATCTCTCCTCTCTTGCTGCTTTTAACAGTCTCTCCTTTAATCTTGGGTAATGTAATGATGATGTGCTTAGATGTGTGCTTCCTTGGGTCCAACTTCTTTGGGACTTTCTGAGTTTCCTGGACTTCCTGGAAGTCTATTTCCTTTGCCAGATTGGGGAAGTTCTCCTTCGTTATTTTTTCAAATACATTTCAATGTCTTGCTATTCCTCTTCTCCTTCTGGCACCTCTATGATTTGGATGTTGGAAAATTTAAAGTTGTCCCAGAGGTTCTTCAACCTCCCCTCATTTTTTAGAATTCTTGGTTCTTCTGTTCTAGTTAAATGTTTATTTCTTCTTTCTGCTCCATATTTATGATTCGAGTCCCAGTTTCCTTCCCTTCACTGTTGGTTCCCTATATCGTTTTCTTTATTTCACTTTGCATAGCCTTCACTTTTTCAATTTTGTGACCATACTCAACTATTTCTGTGAGCAACCAGATTACCAGTGTTTTGAACTCTGCATCTGTTAGGTTGGCTTTCTCTTTGTCACTTAGTTCTGTTTTTGGAGTTTTGATCTGTTCTTTCATTTGGGCCATATTTTTTTTTTTTTCTTGGCATACCTGTTATGTTGTGAAGGGTAGAACCTTAGGTATTCACCAGGGCAGGGCAATCTACATCACTGCCTTGTGGTGCTGCATGTGGGGGAGAGGTCTGAGAGGGAACAATGCTGCTTTCTTGGCTCTTGGCCAGCTTTCAGTCACTTCCCCTACTACTCACAAACAAATTGGGACTTCTGGTGCTCATTCCCAGGTGGGTGAGTTTGTGCATGTTCCAGGATCCTGTGGGTCTCTCAAACAAACTCTCCTGTGAGACTGGCAGTTTCTCCTGCTGCCACAACCCCCACAGGTTTTTACCATGGGGGTTTTGAGGCTTTCTTTTGAGGCTTCTTTTCCTGCACCAGAACCCTGTGATGCACGTTGTCTCTCACTCCCCAGCTGCTCCTCCCAGTTTACCCACATGCAAATGTGGGACCACTTGGTCCACCAGCCACTGCTTTGCTCACCCCAGTCTTCCAGCTGCAGCCTTGCTGTGTGTCCTCTATGCCATGGCTGCCCATCTCCACCCCTCCAACCTGCCTGAATGAATATTTCTTCTTTAACTCCTTGGTTGTCCGACTTCCATACAGTTGAATTTTCTGGCAGTTCTGGTTATTTTGTGTTTTTAAATTTTTTGTTGTCCATCTTTTGGTTGTGCTGGGAGACAAAATGTATCTCTGTATGCCTCTATCTTGGCCAGAAGTTCCTGCAAACAAATGAGATTATAGACTTTTTAAAATGCCTTTATGTTTACTTCTATATTTCTCCCTTCCTTCAAGCCATTAGTATTAAAAAAAGGACCAAAAAGAGTGCCTTGAGATTTCATTTAACTCAGAGATAATCTGGAACTGAAGGAATTATGATCGCTATGGCAAAAAGTAAGAGCAGCTGTTAGCAAAAAGAAAGATGTGGGTGAGAACATGGGATCTGCTTTGAAGCAGAAGGAACCAGCCTATGTGTGATCTGGGCCTCAGAAGAGCCCTGGGGTTTACCACAGAAAGGTTTATTTATGATCCCCTATGAAACTGCTTTGACCCAATAGAGCACTGGGAGCATACTAGCAGAATCAATGCTTTATTGAACATGTAAATATTGGCTCCTCGATTTTAAATTTTGATACAAGTTGATCTTTGATAACTAGTTTTTCATCATGCAGTATAAAAACACTTTTCTAAAGATTGTATGACATGTTTTTCCTAGCTCCTCATTAGTACTTTATCATGGTTGTATTATTCTTCTCAATAAAAAATAATCAGATTAGGACTAAATATACAGTATAATTGTATGGAATACAAAAGTCAACTAAGTGAATATCAGTTACTCCAGCAGCACACTATAGATAACCACAGAGCAGTGTTGGGGTCTTCATTAACTTATTAATTTAGAGGTCTTCTATCATTCTCAATGCTTTTGTCATTTGTCAGTTGAAATATTTTTTAATTTTATTTTTATTTATTTATTTTAGAGAAGGGGAAAGGAGGGAAAAAGAGAGGGAGAGAAACATCAATGTGTGTGAGAAACATAGATAGGTTGCCTCTCATATGTGACCCATCCAGAGACTGAACCTGCAAACCAGGGAGGTGCTCTAACCAGGAGTCAAAATGTGGCAAAATAGTATTAGAGTCACATAGATGTGTTACTTCCATGTAGAACTTTTTTTTTCCTTTTTTAAATTTAATTTATTGGGGTGATATTGCTTAACAAAATTATATAGCTTTCAGGTATACAGTTCTATAATATATCACCCGTATATTGCATTATGTGTTCACCATCCCAAGTGTCCTTCCATCACCACTTATCCTCCCTTTACTGTCTTCTAGCAGGTCCCACGCCTTTTCCCCCTTGTAATCACCATACTGTTGTCTGTGTCTATGAGGGTTTTTTTTTTCTGCTTAATTCTCTTAATCCTCTCAACTTTGACACCCATACCCCAACCCCATCTCCTCTGACAGCTGTCAATCTGTTCTATATCTATGAGTCTGTTTTTATTTTGTTAGCTTATTTTGTTCATTAGATTCCACATATGAGTGAAATCATATGGTTCTTGTCTTTCTCTGACTGGCTTATTTCATGTAGTATAATACTGTTCTTGTCCATCTATGCTGTTCAAAAGGTAAGATTTTCTTGTTTTTTATGGCTGAGTAGTAGGCTGTTGTGTAAATGTACCATAGCATTTTTATTCACTCATCTACTGATAGACACTTGTGAACTCTTGATGCTTAATTCCCCAAGCTCTCTTTCTCTGCTGTGGTAAGATCTAATGCATCATATTCAGTTGGAAGTACTACAGAATTCAAATAGTATGTGTTCTACATTTCATGAGACAATTCCCCTGAAGAAGAACTTGTTGGGTCCACACTAGACTTGCCACAAGATATTAACTATTGTGGTGTAAGTCACTGGGAATGTGATGTAAGTCACTTGGAGTTATTTTTTACTCAGCATTACTTAACCTATTCTGACTGATATAGAGTTGCACACAAGGAAATACATCTTTTTCCTTCTGCTGCAAATGATGTAAAACAATAATAATTCTCACTAAGGTTTCCAATTATAACTCTGCTTTCTTTCAGGTCTAGAGTTCAAATGCACAATACCTGCATTCAAGGAAATCCAAGCCAAAATACTTTAATTAAAACTTTAACAGTTTTTTAATACAAAACTCACATATTTTCTGAAGAAAATTGTCACCAGTGCTTTCACAGCTTATGTTCAACAAGATATGAACTTACATTAATATGTTTCCATACATTCAAGAAAAGATTCCTCTATAAAATAGTAAGTAGATAAAGAACAAAAAACAAAGCCCCTCAAGGACAATTAATAGTAAAATTATAAAATTTAGAAAATGAAGATCAAGGTGTATAAAATATTTCAAAGCAAATACAGACTGTGAAATATTAATAAAGAACACAAAACTAACATCAGGATTAGGTAGATTTCTTTGAAATATTTTAGAAATAGACAATCATTTTATTAAAGGTAAAAAAACCTCAGTGGATTGGACAACTGAAATGACTGTAAACTTAATGACAGAACTGAATGAAGCTACCTGGTATGCAGCAGAGAAGGACAGAGATGGAAAACATGAAAAAGGAGCTAAACAAATGGTAGATAGCAAGTTAAGTGTTATTCTTTGTGAAATCTCACCTAACTAAGAGAAAGAACTTAAAGAAGCTGGATTCTAGATAAATGATGAAGCTAGTTCACACTGCATGGAAGTCCACAATCAACAAGTTCCAGACTTCTGATTAGAGCTTGCAGTCAACAACATTGTCCTTCCCTGAAACTAAGCAAATAGCCATCTTGTCCTGGATCACTGAATGGCAGAGAAAATTTTCAAGGAAGAAAAACAGAGTTCACCGAAAGCAGAAATAAAACAACTTGAAAATAGACTATGCAGAGAAATGTACACTATAATACTTATTATTACTCTTTGGAAGAAAAGAAATGGCATGCATAAAAAAACTGGATGCTATAAAATAGTGAAAAAACTAGAAAGAGCTTATGGAATTTAAAATCATGATAATAAAAAAGAAAGACCCAATAAGAGTTTCAAGATAAATAGAAGAAGTATGTCAGGGAATAGAGCAGAAGCATAACATGGGGAAAAACTGACAAACATAAACATAAAATTTAGATAATTAGTCAAGAGTAAACAGAGATATATTGGCTGGTGTAGCTCAGTGTATTGAGCACCATCCTGTGAACCAAAGAGTGGCTGGTTTGATTCCCCAGTCAAGGTATATGCGGGGGTTGCAAGCAAGGTCTTGTGCACTCTCGTGCACAAGAAACAGCCATACATTAACGTTTCTCTCCCTCTCTTTCTCCCTCCCTCCCTCCCCTCTCTCTAAAAGTAAATAAATAAAATGTTTTTAAAAATGAGTAAACAGAGATAATTATTAAAATTCCAGAATTAAAGGTTGCAATTTTCCAATTGAATTTACCATCTGGTAACGAATGAAATAGGTGAAAATATGCATGCAATAGATATCACAATAAACTTCCTGAGGATGGAAATCTTAAGAATGTACTTTTAAAAATTTATTTTAAAATATTTTTAAAATCACAAACACTGAGGTTGAAAACCTTAACAATGCTTTTAAAAATGTATAGGAATACAGTTTTATTAATTTTATTTTTAATTACATCTTTTTAAATTTATTTTCATTATTGTTGTTAAGTTACAATTCTGCTTTTTCCCACATTGCTGTCCCCTTCCCTGCCCCCCACACTCCCACAGTCAATCCCCACCATTATTCATGCTCATGAGTCCTCTATTCCTGTTCTTGATTGTCCCATCCCTTTCTTCCCCCCATTCTCCTTCTTCCTCCTCTCCTCTTGTCTCTGTCAGTTTTTTCTTATTCCCATGTCTCTGGATCTATTTTGGCCATTTGTTTGGTTTAGTGATTAAGTTCCATTTATAGGTGAGATGATATGGTATTTTTCTTTCACTGCCTGACTTACTTCACTTAGCAGAATATGCTCCAGTTCCATTCATGCAATTCCGAAGATAGGAATCCCTTCTTCCTTTCTGCTGTGTAGTATTCCATTGTGTAAATGTGCTAAGTGTTTTGATCCACTCATGTACTGATGGGCATTTAGATTGTTTCTAGCACTTGGCTATTGTAAATCATGCTGCTGTGAATATTGGGGGTGCATAGGTTCTTTAGAACTGATGTTTCCGGATTCTTAGAGTATAATCCCAGCAGTGGAATTTCCAAGTCAAAAGGCAGTTACATTTTTAGATTTTTTTGAGAAAATTCCATCATGTTTTCCACAGTGGAAGCACCAGTCTGCATTCCCACCAACAGTTTAGTAGAGTTCCCTTTCCTCCACAACCTTACCAGCACCTGTTATTTGTTAATTCATTAATGGTGGCCATTCTGACTGGTGCAAAGTGGTATTTCATTGTGGTTTTAGTTTGCGTCTCTCTAATAGCTAGTAATGTTGAGTATTTTTTCATGTGTCTATGGGCTTTTTGCATGTCCTCCTTGGACAGTGTCTGTTCAGGTATTTATCCATTTTATAATGCAGTGTTTGTATTCCTGGTGTGGAGTCAAGATACACCCTTATCAGTGGTATCATTGGAAACTATGTTTTCCCATAAGGTTGGTTCTGTTTCCATTTTGTTCATGATTCTTTAGCTGTGCAGAAGTTTTTTGGTTTGATGTAGTCCCATTTGCTTATTCTTTCCTTTATATCCCTTGCCTTAGGGGATGTAACAGTGAAAATATTGCTGGATGATATATCTGAAAATTTCTTGCCTCTGTTCTCCTCTAGGATTTTTATGGTATCATGATTTATATTTAAGTCTTTTATCCATCTTGAGTTTATTTTGGTGTATGGTATGACTTAATGGTTAAGCTTCATTTCTTTTTTTTTTAAGTATACTTGTCCTGATTTCCCAACACTGTTTATTAATGAGGGCATTTGTACTTCATTTTATGTTTCAGCCCACCTTGTCAATTATTAATTGACCATATTGGAAGCATTTATTTCTGGGTCCTCTATTCTGGTCTATTGGCCTATGTTCTTATTCCAGTATCAAGCTGTTTTGATTATAGTGGCCTTTTAATGTAGTTTGATAGCAGGTATTTTGAACCCACCTACTTTGTTCTTCTTTAAAAATCACTAAGGTTATTCCAGGTCATTTATGTTTCCATATAAATTTTTGAAATATTTGTTCTATATGTGTGAAACAATATGTCATTGGTTTTTTGATAGGGATCGCATTGAATCTATGGATTTCTTTGGGTTGTATGAACATTTTAATGATGTTAATTATTCCAATCCATGAACATGGTATATGCTTCCATTTATTTGTGTCTTTCTTCATTTCTTTCTTCAGTGTTCTACAGTTTTCTCAGTACGGGTCTTTTACGTCTTTGGTTAAGTTTATGCCTAAGTATTTTATTTTTATTTTTGCTTGAGTAAATTGGATTTCTTCCCTAATTTCTGTTTCTCATATTTTATTGTTAAGGTACAAAAAGGCCTTTGATTTCTGATATAGATATGTATCCTGCTATTTGCCCAATTAATCTATCAGGTCAGACAGCTTTTTGGTGGGGTGTATAGGGTTTTCTCTGTATACTATAATGTCATCTGCAAAAAGTGACAACTTCACTTCCTCCTTTCCAATTTGGATGCCTTTTATTTCTTTTTCTTGTCTAATCGTTGTGGCTAGAACTTCCAATACTGTGTTGAATAAAGTGGTGAAAGTGGACACCCTTGTCTTGCACCTGATCTCAGAGGAAAAGCTCTTAGTTTTCAAACATTAAGTATGATGTTGGCTGTAGGTTTCTCATGTATGTCTTTTATTATGTTGAGACATGCCCCCTCTACACCCACTTTGCTGAGTGTTTTTTATCATAAATGGTTGTTGTGCTTTATCAAATGCTTTTTTTTTGGCATCTATTGATAGATCATGTGGTTTTTGTCTTTTATATTGATTATATGATGTATTACATTTATTGACTTGCATATATTATTCCATCCATGAATCCCTGGGATAGATTCCACTTGATAATGGTGTATGATCTTTTTCATGTATTGCTGGATTGGTTAGCTAATGTTTTGTTGATTATTTTAGTATCTACGTTCTTCAGCAGCAATGGCCTGTAGATTTCTTTCTTTGTCGTGTCTTTATCTGGTTTTGGAAATAGGATAACACTGACCTCATAAAAAGAGTTTGGCAGCCTTCTTCCTTCTTGGATTTTCAGGAATAATTTTAGAAAAATAAGGGTTAAGTCTTCCCTAAATGTTTGGTAAAATTCTACTTTGAATTCATTCAGCCCTGGGCTTTGGTGTGCAGGGGTTTTTGGATTACTGCTTCAATTTCACTAGCTGTTTTCTGTCTGTTCATATTTTCTGCTTGTTCTTGACTCAAGTTTGGAGGATTATATGTTTCTACAAATTTGTCCACTTGACCCAGGTTTTAAAAGTTCTTCACATATAGTTGTTCATAGTAATTTCTTACTATCCTTTGTAATCCTGTGATATCAGTTGTCATTATTTCTCCTTTGTTTCTGATTTATTTGTGTCCTCTCTCTTTCATTCTTGATGAGTCAGGTTAAAGGCTTGTCTATTTTTTTTTTAATTTTCAAAGAACTAGCTCCTGTATTTATTGATCCTTTGAATTTTTCTTTTAATATCTAGGTCGTTTAATTCTTCTATGATCTTGATTATTTCCTTCCTTCTACTCACTCTGGGCTTTGTTGTTGTTCCTTCAGTTTTTGGAGATGTAGGGTTAGGTCTTTTATTTGAAAAATGTCTATCTTTTTTAGGTAGGCCTGTATTGTTATGAATTTCCCTTTAGGACTGCCTTCACTGTGACCCATCGGTTTTGGACTGTTGTGTGTTCATTTTTAATTGTTTCCAGAATTTTATGATTTCTTCCTTGATCTCATTATTTACCCATTCATTATTTAATAACATGTTATTTTATCTCTGTGATTTAACTATTCTTGAGTTTTTTTCCTTGAGGTTGTTTTCGAGTTTCAAGCCATTGTGACCTGAGAAAACACTTGATATGGTTTCAATTTTCTTGAATTTGTTAAGGCTTGTTCTGTGTCATATTATGTGGTACATCTTTCAAACTATTCCATGTGCATTTGAAAAGAATGCATATTTTGCTTGTTTGAGGTGAAAGGTTCTATGTATCTATATCTATCTATCTATATAGAACTGTAGAACTATCTATAGATAGATAGATAGATAGATAGATAGATAGATAGATAGATAGATGATAGATATAGATAGATATAGATATAGATAGATATAGATATAGATATAGATATAGATATAGATATAGATATAGAATCAGTTAAGTCCATTTGTTCTAGCATGTCATTCACTGCCACAATATCTTTGTTGATTTTTTGTTTGGAGATCTGCCATTGTTGACAGTGGGGGGTTAAAATCCCCTACTATGAGTGTGTTGCTGTAGATATCTTTCTTGAAGTTCTCCAAAATAATCATATGTTTGGGTGATCCTATGTTGGGTGTACATATGTTTACAATGTTTATTGGTCTTTAATGGGTTCTTTCATTTAGAATTACGAAATGACCTTGTTAATCTGTTTTATGGCTTTTGTTTTATAATCTCTTTTGTCTGATATAAGCATAACTACCCTGGCTTTTTTTTTCCTGTCTATTTACTTGGAATATTTTTTCCAACCCTTCCCTTTCAGTCTATATAGGTCTTTTTATCTGAATTGGGTCTCTGGTAGACAGCATATATGCAGGTTATGTTTTCTTATTCCTTCAGCTATCCTGTGTCTTTTGATTGGAAAATTTAATCCATTTACATTTAAAATTATTATTTTTTAAAGACTTTATTTATTTTTATAAAGAAGGAGAAGAAAAGCGAAAGAGAGGGAGAGAAATGTCAATGCGTGACTCCCTCTCGTGTGCTCTCAACAGTGTCCTTGCCTGCAGCCCAGTCATGTGCCCTGATTGGGAATCAAACCAGTGACCCTTTTGTTGACAAGCCAACAATCAATCCGCTGAGCCACATCATTCAGGGCACATTTAAAGATATTATTGATAGGTACTTTTCATTGCCATTTCCCCCCCTTTGTACCTATAGGTTCTTCTCTCACTTTATTCCTTCATCTACTTAAAGCAGCCCCTTTAACATGTCTTGCAATGCTGGTTTGGTGGAATTGTATTCTTTTAACCATATTTTGTCTGGGAAACTCTTTATTTCACCTTCACTTTAAATGGCAGCCTTGTTGGGTAGAGTAGTCTTCATTGCAATCCTTTGCTTTTCATTACTTGGAATATTTCTTGCTATTCCCTTCCAGCCTCTAGTGTTTCTGTTGAGAAATCATCTTCTAGCCTTTCAGAGTCCCATTTTGTGTTACTATATGTTTCTCCCTTGCTACCTTTAAGATTCTTTTTTTTTTAAATTTCTGCTTTAACTATGGTATATCCTTACTCTTATCAATTCTTCCTCCTCTTTCCCCTCAAAAACATTTCCCCCTCTTTTTGTCATCTCATATTCCCTTTGTCCTACATGATAATATTCATAATGTCTCTTCACCTGTATCAATATTTTCTCAATTATGGTTGAGATTGCTGATGTTGTAGGGGGATTTTTTTTGCTGGTGTAAGTTTATTTGTATGGTAATAATGTTTTGTTAAGCAACACCTGTGTAATAACATACTATATGAGTTGGGAGTTGTGACTACTAGTAAGCCCACTGGAGAGGAGAACCCACCAACAAAGAAACAACCAACAAGTAAAGTCCAAGTACAACAAGAGGGCTCACACAAATAGAAGAAAGGGCAAACCTAGAGCATCTAGACAAGGAGATCAAAGAGGCAGCACCACTGTGTCCCACAGAACTCCTACCTCAGAACTCTACTCCATGAAGGCAGACAGGCAATGCAGAGCATGTTGAGATTCACAAATAAAAAGAGTCACCTAAAATGGGGAGACAAAGAAAGAATCCCCAGTCAAAAGGAATGGAGGAACCCCAGTAAAAGAGATAAATGAAAGAGGCAAACACTCTATCAGACATATAATTTTTTTAAAAATGGTTATAAGGATGCTCAAGGGACTAAGTGACAACTATAAGGGACTGAGTGGGAACTACAACAGCATGTAAAAGGAAACAGAAACCATAAATAAGAACCAGGAAGAAATGAACAATACAATATCTGAAATGAAAAACACACTAGAAGTAGTTAGAAGCATGCTGAATGAATGAATGTAGCAGAGGACCAAATCATTAAGCTGGAAGACAAAGTAGGGAAAAAAATACCCAGGTAGAGCAACAAAATGAAAAAAGATAAAAAATTATCTTTTATAGCTTAAGGGAATTTCAGGACACCGTGAAACATACAAACATTCACATCATAAGAATACCAGAAAGAGAAGAAAAGGACCAAGGTATAGAAAACCTTTGAAAAAAAATAGTGACAGAAAACTTCCTTAACTTGAAGAGGGGAAGAGCCATGCATGTTCAGGAAGCACAGAGTGTCCCAATCAAGATGAATCCAAAGAAGCCTACTTTAAATTTATTTTTTAATTACAGTTGACACGATAGTATATTAGTTTCAGATGTACTACTTACACTTACAGCCCATTTAGATCTTAATAGACAATAGAACAAGTTTTCAAATTTATCAAGGAACATTATTTGAAACCCTGAATCATGTAGTTATCAAACTATTATTTACTGTACAGTGGCATAAAATATTTCAGATATACAATGTGTAAAATATTTATTTCTAATGTTTACTTAACTCAAGAAACCAGTGAAATCTTTATAATTCAGGTGGCCGGCAAAAAAAATAAATAAAAAAGCCCACTGAAAAGGAGTAAAATCAGTGTAAACTGGTCATTTTATTCAAAGTTGTGAGCAGGCAGCAAGGGTGAAGGTAAGCACTTTTGTGCCTAAAATCATTCAAAAATAGTTACAACCCTTAGGCCAGAAAGGGAGGTGGCAGTAACTAGAATTCCAAAACAGTAGTTTTACCTTTGGTAAATGCTGTATAGAGGCATGTGGGGACTTCAATAAAAGAACATAGACAATTAATGGAAAATAAGAAGAGAAGAAGTCAGTTGTTAAAAACTCTGACTTTACTCGTTTCTAATTTCTTGCTAGTGTTTCTGACTGGTCTTGACCACTTGAAAGCCAGTGGGCAAGAGATTGATGTAGCACACAAAAATTAGCCTCCTAGGGCAAAAGTAGGGTGGAAAATTATGGACAGTATATTTGAAGGCGCAAACTTAGGCTATCCCGCATATTCTTTCAAAGCCGACAATGAGGCTTGCCAAAATCACACAGAAATTAAATCCAAGAAACACAGTTCCCAAATCAAGAAAGCAATGAAGGAAATTCCCTAGATGTTGGTGAAAGGAGGTCCCTAAATTCCAACAAGCTTATTAGACCTGGAAAGCAATTAGCACTTTCTGGAGTACATCAGAGCTTTCCAAAAGAGAGATCTTTAAGAAGAAGAAAATAATCTATTCAAACTATTTATCGGTAGCTTACTTAATTAAGAGAAGAGTTATGTGTTAATGATAGAGTGTAACTAAAATTTAAAAACGATCTCCACTGATTTTGGGATAGAGATTTAAAAGATAATAGGAAGAAATCATGTCATACAATATGATCAAATGTAAAAGGATAGAAAAATATGCTGAATAAATAAGAGAATGTAAGTGTAGTTATATTAATTTCACACAATAATTTTTTGTAAGATCATTTATTGGAGATGAAAAGAGTTGCTGCATGATGACAAAAGCATCATATTACCAGGAATTGTGTCAACTAATATCTCGAGCATATAAATTAAAATTATTTTAAAAATACACGGAGAAAAAAAAATTTACTATCATAGTGGGAAAAATTTAACATCTATCATTTAGTTAAACTGACTCCCAAAAAGTAAAAATGCAAAGAATTTGAATAATAAAATTTACAGGTTGAGATCGATAGATAGAAAACTGGACACACAACTATTAAAAATTAAACATTTTCTACACACTCTATACACATTGAAACATTTATTAAAATATCACACATTTACTCTTTACTCTTTAAAAAGTAAAAAAAAATTCTTATTGTCCAGATTATGTTATTTGAGAACAATGTAATTAATTTACAAATTAAAAATCAAAAACTAAGAAAAAAATTTATTTATGTAGAAATTTTAAAATATGACTTTAAGTAATACACAAGTAGAAAAAATCATATTGTAAAGATCAACTACTGAAACAAAGTGATGTTAAAATACAATATTTGAAAACATGTAAAATTAATCTAAAACATTTCTTAGAGAAAATAATTAGTTTTATATGTTTAATAAGAAATAAAGGAGGATGAACATTAATCAGCTAAGCTTCCAACTAAAGAAGTTCCCCCCAAAAAATCACACAAAAAAAGCTTTAAGAGAGTAGATGAAAGAAATAAAATTTCCCCAGCAGGACAAATTAATACAGTGGAGATATATAGCCATAATTTTCTAACAGTGGTACATATGGCACTTCTAAGCCTGGAACTTCCCTGGCAAAGGTGACACAACTGAACAGGACTGACACTATTTAGAAACCTTCAAAAACTTAACCTGGGAAATAAAACATAGAAAGCTGGCCTTCTGCTTATAATCTTGGGTTACTTGTGGATTCTAGTTAAAAGATCCAAATTGTACCCAGTTATTATGTGAAAGTTTGATAAATAAACTGGTCTTATAACTTCTTTTAATTTTAGAAAATGAGACATATTTCACTTTCAAGGAGAAAGTGAAAGAGATGTTACCTATAATTCATAGTAAATAAATTGTTATATAAATATTAAATTCCTAAAGTAATGAATGGTTTAAAGAGTGACATTTGAAGCAGTTATATGGTTAATAGGACTGAAGAAGGAGGAGATATTGGGTAGGTGAACTTAATGCATATATTTTAGGAGGAAATAAAGAGATATATTCAAGTGATAAATAAAACCAAGCACTTTATGCAGCAAATAGGTGGAGACAACCAAAAATAAAATTATAAAATATAATTGCTTATTCAAGAATGTGACTCAATACCACTGAACTACGCACTTGAAAATGGTTAACTTTTATGTTCTGTGTATTTTGACACAAATAAAGTTTTTTAAAAGAGCGAGAGAACTTTGACTCTGAGTTAGAAATAAGTGGAGTCTGGGTTTATTGTATTTTGTTTAAAATCACTATAATATTTAGGCTTGTTAGTCATGTGCATATAACATTTTTATAAAAATGAAGCAAGTAAGCTTTTTATCAAATAGAATAAGGTTAGCTGTAAGTAACAGATTTTTTGACACAAAGTGGTATTAACAAAAATTAAGAATTTATGACCTTACATAAAAGGAAATATGAAAACAGAGCAGGTTGAGGCTTGCAGTGGCAGTCCATCAACACCATCACACGCTCAATGGTTTTCATTTATCCCTTCTGTTGCTTGTGCCACTTATCAGTATCACCTCTCAGCTTTAAATTTACCCTTCTTAGCTTAGCTTGGTGAAGCTGTGCTGGGCCCTTTCTTCTTTGCTGGAAGGCACAATGTAAGGTTTTTTCAATAGAAGGCACTCGAGGACATGCAGTAAATGGTTCTTCCTGGTTGTGGTGAGCAATTTCCTGTTGGCTTCTATACACATGGTGACTGACAGAAGCACATCAGACATACTGCAGTGATTACCCCCACTCCAGACAGTGGATTCCAAGTGAACTCTGCCTGTCCCACAACCAGCTTCCCAGTGGGTGTCACCAGTGTGCCAACAGTCAGGTTCTCAGTAAATTTCAGCAGCATCCCACAGGGATGCTGTACCGGTTCCCTCCTATGTCCCTTATCAACATCTGGGTCAGATCCAACAATCCCTTCCAGGTATTGAGAATAGTATACAAAAAAATGTTATTTTGTTTTACTTAACTGTTCCTGCTGATGCTTTTGGTCACATGGGCTGATCTTAGGCTACACTTCTTATGTGGTACATGTACAATTTCTATAGGAATCCTGTGCAGACTTTTGCATCACCCAGTGCCCTGATATATCAACTATGCTTTCTATCCCCAAGCCCTTATTTCTAGTTTCTAGAACTATCCTTCACAAAACCTCTTACACGTGGCATGGGGACCCGTCAAGATGGGCCTCTTTATAGAGGCACCTTTAAGAAGCCTGGAGGTCAGCTACATTCTTCAATGTCTGGGTATAGAAGAAACACAAGTGCTGTTGTAATACAGCTGACCTTTCTCCTCAGCCTGCTGTTTCATCCAGTCTCCTACCTTCAGTATTCTCCAGGAGAAGTGAGCATCACTGTCCACATTCACAAACACTGAAGATTCTTAGAGACACCTAGAGTGTCTTATAGTCAAATCCCCTTCTGCTGGTCTGGGAACCCTAGGGAAGGCCTGCAGACACCACAGCTCAGCAAACATCTCACCATCGAGGGAAATGCCAGCTTCCCTTATTTCAGGCATCCCCAATTTTCACATATGGCTTTGTGAGAGCCTCTCTCATCTAGCCTGACAGTGGGAAAAGACTTATCATTCCTCACTCAGCCAACAGTCAAACTGAAACTACTCAAACTTGTCCACTACATCAAACTTATCTCAAATTTTTAGTCTTTTTCTTTTTATAAGTATTTGGGGACTGGCACAGAGACTTGTAAGAATACTTTGGCTATCTCTTAATAATAATATTAAGAGATATTGACAGTAATATGTGCACTTGTGAGAACTAGGGGCAACATATGAAAGCTTGTCCTCAGTGCAGGACCTTTGAAAGAAATATCGGATGGCAAAGAAAGTCCAATCAGTGTCTTATTGCATATTATTCATGTATGTGTCTCTGTGTATATGCCCTAGTTGATTTTGAAAAAGTTGTGTGCATGTGTAGAAATGCATAAAATACAGAATAACAAAGATAAGATCCAGAAAAGAATTCATCTGATACTGTGAAGGTACTACAGATATACCTGAAGATGTTTTTAACAGAATAAAAGAAGAGTAACATGAAAACAATGTTTTAGAAAGATTAAACAAAGTGTGGCATGATGGATGAATGGGAGTGTAAAAAACTTGGAGACTAAATAGGTCTGTTACAGAAATCTAGGCATGTGGTAGAAGAGTACCTGGCTACAGGTGTGCAGGTGGAAGTGGTGAGAGAAGGATGCGTGGGACAAGTTCAAGAACTGATTAAGTACAGAAAATGTTTATAAGGTGTAGAATGTTTTTGCTCTCCTGCTGAAATAAAGGCAGAATGTGTCTAAGAAAACACACTGGCTGGCTGCTCCTCTTTTGCAATGGTGGTCCTCAAGTCCAAAATGGTTCTCTATGGTCTCAGTGGAAGACTGAAGTCAGATGATAACCAGCAAAGTTTAGTGTGTGCAGAGTGCACTCTCAAATGAGAGAGAAGCGAGAGATAGAGAGAGGCAGAGAGAGAGTATGAATCAGTGCTAGCTGTGTTCCCTTAGCCCTGCCTGAAGTCAGTCTTCAACCAATAACCAGCACTATGTATGATTTTTGAGAACAGTACAGTAGTGTCAGCTTCTGGGAGTAAATATTCTGTTCAGTCTCTCAGATCAGAAAAAAAATGCCTGGATACTCCTGACTGGGAAGCTCTGTCTTTCTCCAATTCTGAGTCCCCCTGGGTTACCTTGAAGTGTGGATTCAGGAGAAGTTAAATAATGTTCCAGTTCAGAAGTGACATCAGGCTGACATTTCCAGGGTGTCTAAGCTGGGCGTTCCAATTGCTCTCCATCACAAGCTTCTGTGGTTTCCAGCCTGACTGCTTTCAAAGCAGTGCCAGACAAGTCCTCTGGAACTTTTCTCAGCTACTCTTGACAGTTGTGAAGACAGTTCCTTGGGCGAAATTCAGCTTGCTGAATCACTCATTTCCTGTTCTTGAGCTCACAAATTTTTGTTTGATATTGATTTCTCAAAAAAATGCATAGTTTTTGGAGAAAGAATATTTTATATAATGCAGATTTATGTGACTGCATATTAAAAACAGTTCTAGGTGCTGAGAAAAACTCTGGGATTGTTGTCCCATGACATGAGGATGTTGGATGTCATAGGCAGGATTCCGAGTTGTGCTTACACTTTAAAGTTGAAGACATCACTTAACTGGTCAGCAACAAGTCAGGAGAAGCAGTCATTTATAAAAATGTCAGATGAATAACCAGAACATCCAAGAATCAGCTCTGTGGGTGTTTCCTAGTCTTCTATCTTATAAAAGCACTTTTCTCTTTAGAATTGAAATACAAATAAGTATATTCCCCATCCTTCATCTAGCTAACTCCCTGCACTTCTCAGGAGTCATAGGAACTTTACATTTCTTGTAGTTACTCCCCCTACTAATATCTTTCTTCCGTTCCATTATCTGCTTCCTCTCTCCATTAAATCAAATGTGGAAACATGGATTTTTTTCCATGGGTTTTCCAAGGCATTATCCACACAAGATGGCAGTTATAAGAAAGTTTTCTATGGAGTAAGAAGTAAAGAACAGAACTTACATAGAGTAGTATAGCAGATGACTGGAAACTGTCTATTAGTTCATTTGAGACTGATGTTCCTGAAAGTCTCCTGGTCATTTCCCCATGGGAAGCATCTCTCTGACTAACCCCTATCTCTGACCTCCTTCTAAACAGCTGGCCCCACTCCTTTCTTACTTCCCATTCAGCCATAAGCCCTCTCACTGCTCTCATAAACTCCCATGAAAATTTTGAATTATGTTATCTTATTGGGCGGATACATTTAATTTTCTTTGTCTCACTTCTCTTATCCTAGACCAAGGCCTGAAGTCTAATTCTCTGACCACAATTCAATACCCATCAATTATGCTGCCTGCCAGCCAAACTTTGTTTTCCAACTCCCATCACCTGCCTTAGTTTTTAAATGAATAATTTTTAAGAACATGTAAACACTCGTCTATTTTCATTAGAAATGGGAAACAATACACAGAGGGACTCAGTTTCAAAATTTACGATTACCATAATTATTAAAAAATGTTCATCCACTTAATTTTGAAAAATAATTTTTATGCGCAACAATGTTTAGACTGATTTTTTCTGGTGCTCTCTGGAGAATAGTGACTGGGACTAACTACTGGACCATTAAAAAAAAAAAAAGAAGGAAATCTTACCTTTTCCGACACTATAGATGGACCTGGAGAGCATTATGCTAAGTGAAATAAGCCAGTCAGGGAAGACAAATACCATATGATTTTACTCATATGTGGAATCTAATTAACAACAAAGAAAGAAACAAACAAACAAAAACGTAACAAACAAAATAGACACAGGCTGACAGCTGTAAGAGGGGAATGTTTAGGGGGACTAGGAGAAAAAAGTGAAAGGAATAAACCAAAACAAAATAATAACTCATAGATACAGACAACAAAACATTATGGTGATTAACAGAGGGAACGAGGGGTTGAGGGAGGTAGGAAAGGATATAGGGGGATAAATGGTGATGGAAGGAGACTTGACTTGGTGTGGCAAACACACAATACAATATACACATGACGTACTATAAATTGTATATCTAAAACATATATAATTTTATTAACCAATGTCACCCAATAAATTCAATAAAAAGAAACATTTGTCTGTGGACAGGCATAAGAAAAACATCTCCTCTTTAACAAAGGAACATCTTCCACTGAAAATCAGCTCATCTCTCCTCCTTGTAGTGAGAGGAGACCCTGAAAGTGTCCGTTCCCTCCAACTTTGTATGGCAAAAAGGCACATGAACTATAGAGCATGCGTTAATGTTAAAATGTGACCAAAACACAAATATGAGAAAAAAAGTGATCTCATCTTTCTATGGAGTTCACTAATATAAGAACATTAAATGCATATGAAAAGCCCGTCAGTTTTTATCTAGGAGTCTTCCCTAAAAGAGTAAGCCCAAAAGAACCACTCATTGGGTTCCAATCTTGCCAATCTGTGGCTAAGTTTAAACTGGCTTACAACAAAATTTAAAAAATAATATTATGTTTTCAAAAACATCTATGTAAGATTTCCAGCTCCTGTGGTAGAGATTGGGCCATTTTTCTATTTTATATTTTTAGTGTTTTAATGTCCTGTGTTAAGTAAAATGATGATAATTATAGCAGTATTTTGGTATTAATAAAATGTTGTACTAGAACAGACTACGTCCTCAGTGTAAAAAAAATATTAATGAATGTCTGGGAACAAGTTCTCTACAAACATATTTGAGGGATTAAGGAAAGAAACAAAACAAAAACAAATTTTGCAATCTCCACGAATTTGTTTTTAAAAAATTACATAGAACTCTCCTAAATCTGAAACCAGAATAACTTCGGAAAAGACTACAGAGAAACCAATCTCTCCCAAAAGGTGGAGGGTCTAGGGAAAGAACACAGTGCCACTTGGAAACCTGGAATCAGCATTGCTCTCAGACTGTGCCTTGCCCACTCTTTCTTTCACCCCCACACTGCAATGTTTTCATTCCCCATTCCAAGCTCCTGTATTCTCTGTGTGGAGTAATGGAACAGTTTATGTGAAATTTTAAGTGTACAGAGAAAACAAGATCTTCTGATACAATCAGAAGGTTTTAAATGCTTATTTTTTTAAAAAGCTGTACTAACTTCAGAATCAGAGAGAGTACTATGGACTGTGTGTATTATCACAGTAGCTGAGAGTGGTCTCATGGGAATTTTGAGAGCTATGAAAGGGGGGGTGGGGATGGCAGTGGGGGTCAACCCCCACAACAGGAAATGGGGGAGGGGTTAGGAAGCGCCAAGGACAGCACAACCAGCATATGTTGCCCTGGCAACCAGAGCGCTGCATTCTGGACACACAGGGGATTCCAGAGAAGACTTTAAATAGGAAAAGGTGTAAAGCTGCCACTGTCTTGGAGTCTCCCCTGTTTCTCAGTCCTGGGGGCTGGAGCTCCTGGGCCCAGGGCCTTGAGCACAGAGTGCTCAGGCAACATCCCCAGAGCCCTCACCAAGTGTTCCAGGGCTGGGAGGAGTGCAGTGGGCACTAAGCCAGTAAGAAAGGAGGGGAGGAGACTCCAGCCAGTGGCTGGGGGATCATGGCTAGATGGTAAGTCCTGGGCCCCTCTGCCACACAGGAAGCTGAGGTGGCTGCTGCTGCCCACTGCAGCCTGAGGCTGGCTGCTGCTGCCCACTGCAGCCTGAGGCTGGCAGGGGCACCTCCCGCATAACGGCCAGCTGCCCAGAAGCCACTTGCATGCTTCTCCAGTTGAAAACCCAACAGTGGAGGTTCTGTCCACTGCTGCCACTCCACCCACTCCAGCCTGAGCAGGGCCTTGGACCCACCACACTAACATATGGGACAAGGTTTAGCAGACCACCAGAAAGTAGCATGGTCAGAGGAAGAGGATAGTGACACGAGGAGTAGGGTGCCAGGATGTACAGACTCCAAAGGATGCCTGAAGCCAGACAATGACTGGAAAACAGCTAAGTCATGTACATTTCTAAAAGGACCACTCTGAGTGGGAGAAGAGTTTCCTGATGCGGCGCTGAACTGAGCTGGCAGAGTGGCAAGGTAATTTTTTTCCAGTGTCTTAGAAGAAATGGGTTTTGAGGTATACACCTGCCATTATTTAAAGTTTCATGGTTGTTAAGTAAAATATTCCTTTTCCTTTCTACTGAATTCTGTCTCTAGAGTTTTGTTCATATGGTAGCAGGTGGTGGGATCCCCAGTGGCTGGGGTAGGTAACTTTCGCACTCAGAAACCCAGTCCTGCTGCAAAATCCTGGACGTGATTGTGCATTGTGCATTGGCTCTTCAGACAAATCATTTTTTTATAACAAATTCCCTTTCTTTCTTTTAACTTATCTGCCTTTGAAGATACACTAACATTTTATTTTATATAAATCTGACACGCATATGAAATGAAAAGTTAGTCAATTGCTTTCTAAGTTTTAATTTTGTGTCCATGAAGATGACCACAAATAATATGGCATTCAGGTCTTCAAAAACTTGGAAATGATATAGCTAGTGCTCTTCATTAAAGATGATAAACTGGCATTTGGAGGATGTCCAGCTCACAGGGTAAGAACTTTTCACCTCCAAGAATCCTTCAAGCAAAGCACACACCTTTCCTTATTTGCCTAGCATACACACACACACACACACACACACACATAAATGTATATATATTTTTTCCAGGAGATAGACTTAAACCATATTACTTTTACCTCATTTTTTGACAAGATATAATAGGCAAATGTTTATGTTTAAAAAATCCTAATTTTTAAAATCATTTCTCACGTGCTTAGAAAATAAGAATTATAAATGATAGTCTCCATATCTAATTGTTGACTTTTAAACTAGACAGGTACATGCAAAAAAATGAAACTAGACCACTCACTTACACCATACACCAGAATAAACTCAAAATGGATGAAAGACTTAAATGTAAGTAATGAAACAATAAAAGAATTAGAAGAAAATATAGTCGGTAAAATCTTGGACATTTCTTGGAGCAATATTTTTACCAATATGTCTCCTAGGATAATGTAAATAAAAGAAAATAAACAAATGACTACATTAAATGGAAAAGCTTCTGCACAGCAAAAGAAACCATCATTTTTGGTCAGAAGATGGCAGCGGAGTAGGTGGGAGTTAAACCCTCATGCCTGTGCACCCAGTTGGGACACCTAAATAATCTCCTGAAGAACTGAGAGATCAGCCACCTGAATTCTAGCTTATTTGAAGTTTGGAAGCCAAAGATGCACGGGATGATAAAACAGGTGGTAAGGAGGTTTTGCAGGCCATCGGGAAGGTACCTAGGTCCTGTGCCACAGGCGTGGCTGTGGTGGTTCCCTGGCCCTGTACCAGGGACCATGGCAACTGCAGGAGCTTTGGAAGAGAGCTGGCTCAGCGATAGTAACTTGCCAGACCCCTCCCCTCCTAGAGCAGAGAAATCACAGACCTGCACCAGTAGAGACCTGGTTACTGGCCAGTGGGAGACACAGAGCAGTCAGTGCACTGCAGCTGAGATAGTGGTCACCAGCTGGGACAATACAGGAGAAATTGGGGAGCCAGGTGACACTGGGAGATGGGAGAAGAGAAGGGCCATGACTGACCATGACCCAGATAGTTCCAGGACTGGTCAGAGTTGGGCTGAGTGAAAATCCCGGAGATTGTTAGGAAAGGTCACCCAGAAACAAGGGGAATTCACTCAAAAAAAGACTCTTAGCCACTGTGCAAGGACCTCTAGTGCACTGTGGCAGCTGCTGGCCAGGACAGAGAAGGAAGAAGAGGAGGGGCGTGAATTGCTCCAAATAAGGGCACCCCAAAGACCGATAAAAGCAGGGCAAATGGGGCCAAAGAAGTAGCAATCCCCAGAGAGACTTAATTTAAGAGGGGGACTAAACTGCCCAAAAAGGACTTTGCGAACACATAGTGCCCAAGCCAGGAAAGAGTGAGGAGGAGGGGTGCAAGTTGCTCTCACTCAGTACACTTCACAGGCTAATCAAAGAACTGCACACTGAGGGGGATTGAAGGCACTAGCCTGGCACATAGGACAGCATGGGCGTTGCACCAGTCTGAGGGCTCAGATGGAGGCTGTGAACCAGGGAAAATAGCAGCCCAGAGACAGCCCCCATTCTCACAGATCCAAAGGAGAGAGAAGAAAAAAAAAAAAAACAGAGAACAAGAAACGGAGCCCAACCACTCTCTGACTGTGGCATCAAGGAAGAGAGCAGAACTCATTTGGAGGGTTTAAAGTCAGCAGGAGGCTTTTATACTTTCTTTTTTTCTTTATTTTTTTTCTTCCAAGTTTAAGGCAAGACCTGGAGCTGTGAAAGGACCAAAGACAGGTCCAGAGAGAGTTCAGAAGGCTAACACCAACAACTGAGAAAAAAGTTCCCTTGGATATCTTTCAGAACTTGCATATTATTTTTCATTTTATTTTTTTGTAATTGTTATTTTTATTTTTTAATATATTTTAAGTTCTTACTTTTTGTTCCATACAGTTAGTATTCTTTGTTTTGTTTGTTTCTTTGATTTCCTGGTTTGACTAGTTTTCCAGGTCTACTGTTCCTATAACATTTTAATTTATTTTATAAAACTGAATCCATATTCCAATAACACACTACTCATGGTCTTTTAATTTTATTATTTTTATTCAGATTAAATATTACTTGTCTTATTATTATTGTTCCAAATCTCACACAGCACCCTACCTGAGTTTTGGCCCATTTTGCTATCTTCCTGAGCTTTATTACTATTGTGTTTAACTTCATTTTCTTCCACACTACTCCAAGTTTCTATCACTTACTGTTACTATATCTCATCGACTAACCCCACATAGGTGTTCTGCTTTCTGAAGTCAGCTCACATTCCACCCCCCCATAAGAGTCTTATTTTTCACCTTTTATAAAAAGTAGCTACTTGGGTGAATTACCATGATTATTGTGGTCTTTTCCAAGGACTTCCTGTATGTTCCCTATTTGTTAGTACTTTAATTCCCATACAACACTCACCCACTGTTTTACTCCATTTCACCTTTGCCCTGCCCCTGATCACATACAAGGCAAGGTTGGAGTTGTGAATACCAGGAAACCCATAGGAGGAGAGAACCCACCAAAAGGAAAAGTCCAATTGCAAGATGGGACATAAAGCAAGTGGAACAAATGGCAAACCTGGAGGATCCAGACAAGGAGATCAAAGAAACCACACAACTGAGTCCCATAGAACTTCAAACACAGAAATTCACACTATGAATATAGCTGCCACAGAGCATTGGGAATCAGAGAACCAAATACAAAGAGTCCCCAAAATGGGGAGACAAAAAAGAACCAGCAATCGAAAGGAATAGAAGACTCCCCATTAAAAGAGCTGAATGAAATGGAGGCAAGCAAACTATCAGATACAGAATTCAAAAGAAAGTGATAAGGTTACTCAAGGAACTCATAGACAACTATAATAGTATGAAAGAGGAAATAGAAACTTTAAACAAGAACGACAAAGAAATGAAGAATACAATTTCTGAAATAAAAAGAAATACATACAAGAAGGAATTACAAGCAGACTGGATGAAGCAGATGATTGAATCAGTGAGCTGAAGGATAAGGTAGAAAGAAATACCCAGACAGAGAAGCTGCATGAAAAAAAGACTAAAAAAATATGAGGATACCTTAAGAGAAATACAAGATAACATGAAATACAACAACATTCAAATCATAGGAATACCAGAAGGAGAAGAAAAGGAGCAAAGGATAGAAACATTGTATCAAAAAATAATGACAGAAAACTTCCCGAACCTGGAGAGGGAAAACACCATGGAAGTTCAGGAAGCACAGAGAGCCCCAATCGAGATGAATCCAAATTGGCCTACTCCAAGACACATTGTAATTAAAATGCCAAGTTTCAAAGACAAAGAAAGAATGTTAAAAGCAGCAAGGGAGAAACAAGAAGTAACATACAAGGGTGCAAAGATAGGCTAGCAGATGATTTCTCCACAGAAACACTGCAAGCCAGAAAGGAATAGCAAGAAATATTCCCAGTAATGAAAAGAAAAGACCTGGAACCAAGACTACTCTACCTAGCAAATCTCAATTAAAATGGAAGGAGAAATAAGGAGTTTCCCTGACAAAAGGCAGCTGAAAAAATAGATGTCTACCAAACAATCACTGCAAGAGATGCTAAAGGTACTGCTATGAAAAGAGGAAGAAAAAGAGTAAGAGAGAGGAACACAGATGCAAAAATGGAAAAATGAATAAGGACCTATCAGAAATTATCTTAAATGTAAATGGATTAAATGATCCAATAAAAGGATATAAGGTAACTGAATGGATAAGAAAACATGACCCCACACATATGTTGCCTATGGGAGACTCACCTCAGAACAAAAGACTTACACAGACTGAGAGTAAAGTGTTGGAAAAAAATATTCCAAGCAAATGGACAGGAGAAAAAAGCTGGGGTAGCAATACTTATATGAGACAAAATAGACTTCAAAACAAAAGCCATAAAGATAGATACTGAAGGACACTACATAATACTCAAGGGAAGAATCCATCAAGAAGACACAAACATTGTAAATATAAATGCACCTGACATAGGAGTACCCAAATATATAAGGAAAATCTTGGAGGACTCAATAAAGATATAGACAACAAAACACTTATACTATGCAACTTTAACACCCCACTGTCAAAATGGATAGATCTTCTAAACAAAATATCAACAAGGATATTGCAGCATTGAATAATTCCCTAGATCAAATGGACTTAACTGAGATATATAAAACTATTCATCCCAAAGAAGCAAACTACACATTCTTTTCAAGTGCATATGGAATATTTTCAAAGAAAGTGCACATGATAGGACACAAAACAAGCCTCAACAAATTCAAGAAAATTGAAATCATATGAAGCATTTTCTCAGACCACAAGGTCCTGAAACTAGAAAAAAACCTCAAAGAAGAAACTCAAAAACACTCAAACTCATGGAACCTGAATAGCGTGCTATTAAACAATAAGTAGCTTAATAATGAGGTAAGCAAGAAATTAAAAACTTTCTGGAAATAAATGAAAATGAACACACAACTGTCCAAAACTTATGGGACACAGTAAAGGTATTTCTGGGAGAGATGTTCATAACAATACAGACCTACCTGAAAAAGAGAAAATTTTCAAATGAACCTAACCCTACATCTACAAGAACTGGGGAACAACAACAAAACCCAGAGTGATTAGAAGGAAGGAAATAACCAAGATCAGAGCAGAATTAAATGACATAGAGACTAAGAGAACAATTTAAAGGATAAATAGACCCAGGAGCTTTTCTTTCAAAACATAAGCAGAATTGACAAACCTTTAAGCAGACTTATCAAGAAAAAAAGGGAGAAAACCCGTATAAATAAAATCAGAAACATAAGTAGAGAAATCACAACTGATACCACAGAAATACAAAGGACTGTAAGAAATTACTACGAAGAACTATATGCCAAAAATTTTGAAAGCTTGTGTGCAATGGACAAATTCCTGGAATAAGATAATATTCCATAACTGAATAAAGAAGAATTGAGAGCCTGAACAGATTGATAACAGCTGGTGAAATCAAAACAGTAATCAAAAAACTCCTGGAGCACTAAAGCCCTGAACCGGATAGTTTACCAGAATTCTACAAAACATTTAAGGAAGAGTTAACCTCTATCTTTCTCAAATCTTTCCAAAAAATCCAAAAAGAAGGAAGGCTCCCAAATTTTTTTTTTATTAAGCCAACATCATCCTAATCCCAAAACCAAATATAAACACACACATAAAGAAAACTACAGGCTAATATCACTGATGGACATAGATGCTAAATTTCTCAATAAAATATTTGCAAACTGCATCCAGCAACACATTAAAAAGATCATCCATCATGATCAAGTGGGATTCATCCCCAGGACGCAAGGATGGTACAATATTCACAAATCAATAAATGTAATACATAACATAAACAAAAGAAAAGATAAAAAACATATGATAATATCAATAGATGCAGAAAAAGCATTTGACAAAGTACAACGCCCATTTATGATCAAAACACTCAGCAAAGTTGGGGTAGAGGGAGCATATCGCAACATAATAAAGTCCATATCTGAGAAACGCTCAACCAACATCATATTCAATAAGCAAAATATAAAACCTTTCCCACTAAGATCAGGAACAAGAAAAGGATTTCCAATTTTAGCATTTCTATTCAACATAGTATTGGAAGTCCTAGCCACAGCGATCAGACAAGAAAAAGAAATAGAAGGCATCCAAATAGGAAAGCTGGAAGAAAAACTGCCATTGTTTGCAGGTGATATGATTGTGTACATAGAAAATTCTATAGACTCCACCAAAAAATTACTCAACCTAGTAAGTGAATTTGGCAAAGTGGGATACAAAGTCAATATTCAGAAATTGAAAGTATTTTTGTACATCAACAACAAAATATCATAATCAGAAATCAGGAATAAAATCCCATTCCCTATAGCAACAACAACAAAATAATAATAATAGAGTACCTAGGACTAAACCTTACCAAGGAGGTAAAGGACCTGTACTCAGAAAACTATACAACACTGAAGAAAGAAATTAAGGAAGGCACACACACACAAATGGAAGCATATAGCATGTTCATGGATTGGAAGAATTAACATCATCAAAATATCCATAGTGCCTAAAGCATTTTACAGATTCGAGGCAATGCATATTAAAACACCAATGACATATTTCACAGATATAGAACAAAGAATTCAAAAACTTATATGGAACCATAAATGAACCCAAAGAGCCAAAGCAATTTTGAGAAAGAAGTACACAGTTGGAGGGATCACAATACCCAGTATCAATTTATACCACAAGGCTACTGTAATCAAAGCAGTCTGGTACTGACATAAGAGCAGACACACAGATCAATGGAATAGAATAGAGAGCCCAGAAATAAACCCATGTGTCTATGGTCAATTAATATTTGACTAAGGAGGCTGGAGTAAAAAAATGGGGTAAAAAACAGCCTCTTCAGCAAATGGCATTGGGAGACCTGGACAGCTACATGCAACAAAATGAAACTTGACCACCAACTTATGCCATACACAAAAATAAAGTCAATGTGGATAAAAGACTAAAATATAAGTCACAACACCATAAAAATCAGAGGACGTTGTAGGCATGAAAATCCCATGCAACAATATTTTCACTGATATGTCCCCTAGAGCAAGGGACATAAAGGAAAGAATAACAAAATCAGAGTTTATTGAATTAAGAACATTCTGCAAGCCTAAAGAAAACATCAGCAAAATGAAAATGGAACAAACTGTGTAGGGAAATATATTTGCTAATTATACCTCAGACTAGGGTTTGATCTCCAAAATACATAAAGAATTCACATGGCTCCACTCTAGGACACACAAAGACAAACAACCAAACTATGAAATGGGGAAAGGACCTGAACAGATACTTCTCCAAGGACATATAGAAGGCCCAGAGACACGTGAAATGATGTTCCACATCCCTAGCCATCAGAGAGATGCAAACTACCATGAGATACCACTGCACACCAGTCCGAATGGTCATCATAACCAAATCAACAAACAAGTACTGGTGAGGTTGTGGAGAAAAGGGAACTCTAGTATGCTACTGGTGGGAATGCAGACTGGTGCAGCCACTATGGAAAACGGTGTTTAATTACCTCAGGACACTAAAAATGGAAGTGCCTTTTGACTGCACAATTCTACTCCTGAGATTATACCCTAAAAATCTGGAAACACCAATTCAAAAGAACCTAGGCACCCCAATATTCATAGCAGCACAATTTACAACAGCCAAGTGCTGGAAGCAACCTAAGTGCCCATCAGTGAATGAATGCATCAAAAACCTGTGGTACATTTACACAATGGAATATTATGCAGCACAAAGAAAGAAGGAGCTCCTACCATCACAATAGCATGGATGGATCTGCAGAGCATTATGCTAAGTTAGATAAGCCAGGAAGTAAAAGACAAATACCATATGATTTCGCCAGTAAGTGGAGACTAATCAGCAAAACAAACAGCAAGTTAAATGTAACTAGAGACATTGAAGTGAATAACAAGCTGACAGAACGGAGGAAAGCGGGGAGGGGAAGACGGGGGGAAACAGGAAGGATGGTCAATGAACATACATGGAGAACTCATGGATAAAGTTAAGGGAGGGTGGGTTAGAAGGTGGGGAGAGGGTGACTGGTGGGGTGAATATGGACAAAACTGAACTTAAACAACAATTAAAAAATTGTAAAGTAAAAAAATCCCTATGAAATCACAAATAAAATAAAATAAAATAAAATAAAATAAAATAAAATAAAATAAAATAAAAATAAAATAAAGGTAAGCAATCAAAAACAAAACCTAAACCATCAACAAAATGAAATGGGAATCCACTGTATGGAAGAACTATTTGTTAATAATATAACTGATAAAGGGTTAGTTTCCAAAATATTCAAGGAAATTACTCAAGTCAACAACAGAAAGACAAACAATCCAATTTTAAAAAGGGCTGAGGACCTGAATGGACACTTCTATAGGTAGGATATACAGATGACCAAAAGACCAACATCTAAATCATAAGGATGCCAGAAGAAGAAGAGTAAGAGCAAGACATTGAAAACTTAATTGAAAAAATAATGAAAGAAAACTTCTCTTATTTGGTGAATGAAGTAGACATACAAATCCAGGAAGCACAGAGAATCCCAAACAAGTTGTTCCCAAGAGGACGACACTAAGACACATCGCAATTAAAATGCCAAAGGTTAAAGATACAGAGAGAACCTTAAAGTGGCAAGAGAAAAGCAGAGAGTTACCTACAAAGGATTTCCCTTTAAGACTAATCAGCTGATTTCTCAAAAGAAACTTTGCAGGCAAGAAGGCACTGGCAAGAAGTATTCAAAGTGATGAAAAGCAATGACATATAACCAAGGTTATTTAATCCAGCAAAACTATCATTTAGAATGGAAGAACCAATAAAATGTTTCACAGACAAGGTAAAGCAAAGGAGTTCATCATCACCAAGACCTTATTATATAAAATGTTAAAGGGATTTATTTAAGAAAAAGCACAATATCAAAAGTAAGAATATTAAAATGACAACATATAGGATCCAAGATGGGTGCAGAGTAGCTGAGAGTTCCATCTACTTGCTCCAAGACCTGAACTGGTCTTGTAGGCTAACCACAAAGTATTTAACTTGAAAATCCAGCAGAGAGTGAGTGAGAACATCAGTGAGTGAGTGAGAGAGTTCATACGTGGACAAAAGTGCAAAAAATGTGTGGAAATGGGAGAGAGCATACCTGCCTCCTAGGCACCTTGGAGTGGGCAGCCCAGGCTTTCCAAATAGAGCAACTGCTACAAGTGTGACCCAAACCAGCACTTTTGCAGCACAGAGCTGAGGTGGCTGTGGATGGACACAGGAGCCACAGACACCAGTGTTGGGGGGAGATGGCTGGAGAAGTGCTGGCTCCAGAAACAGCATGGTGAGAGCAAGACTGAATGAGGTTGAAAATTTCTGGAGGGAGTGGGGACAGTAACCCTTCACTATCCCCATGTTATAGTATAGCCGTGGAGCTCTCCCCAACACCATCTCAGAAAGATTCAGGGAGAAACTTTATCTAATACTGTCAGAGGCTCCGACAGGCAGTGGGAGAATCTGCAATTTTTGGGGAGGGAGGTATGAGGAGAACAGAACCCCAGCATTCAATACTGTAGTGAGGGAACCACACAGAAACTTTTGAAAGTGGAGCAGAGGTGAGACCTGACTCTCAGCAAGAACCCACGGTTCACATGTGTGTGAGCATGGGTGCAGCGGCTATGCTAACAGAACTGAGAGGGATAGAGTCAAACTAAAGAGTTTCTGGGTCCCAACCAGTACAGCTGGTAAGAAGAACGATCTTCAGAGTGCAGAATTCAGGCCCAATCCTCCTGGGGGCTGGAAAGCCAAAAGCTGAACACCTGAGATTTGCTGCAGCCAGCCAGATCCCCTCACAGACAGGTGAATCCAACCCCCACCTGGGGGATTATAAAATCTGCAGATTAGTGAGGCCAGGTTCAGGGGTCTGCTGCTGGCACTTTTCCCCAGGTGAAAGAAAAGAAAGCTCTGAAAGGGCCCTTAACCAAACACTACAAGCTACATTGATCCTCGGGCACTAATCCATGATGAAAACCAGTAGGGCAGAGAGAATAGAGACAGGTGCAAAAAGGTGGGTTTAGAACCTCACCCACCCTCATAGTCCATACAGAGCTGCTGCCTGCAAAGCAGGAAAGAGTGGCCCCATTTACATAGATTTGCCCCTCATAGGAAACGGTCAGCACATTTACCGAAAGCTAAACATTATTGGAAAGAATTTGAAACAGACCAAGATGTGCGGTGAGAGGATGAAGAAACACTCACACCATCTTCTCTAAAGGCTGAATAGTGCTCCCCAGGGGTGACCCAGGGTTTCCACTCACCCAATTGCACCAGAGGCCCCATATGGAGGAAGATGGAGCAGGTATTGGCAGCATTCTTGGGTCACTAAAGGCATCGTTTCTTGGCCCAGAACTGATGGACACACAACAGGGCAGCACAGTGGGGTCCAGCCAAATCTCAAGCAGACAGCCACAGGCTGTGGATCACTTGCAACCTCAAATAGGCTGCCTAGGGCCAGACTGGGACACCATATGACATGACTAGGGGCAGATCCAGAAAGAGAAGACAGCAGTAAACACTGGATTCTGCTGAGATGAATTCCACCACAATCTTCATGATTTGCATTATTTTCTCTCTTGCATAGGTTGTTAACATTCATTTATTTTCTCTCAAGTTTGTGCCTATAAGGTCGCTATTGCTTATATTATAGTTTATTTCAAATCTCATATTTTGCTCCTCTCTTACTCCATTTTACCTTTCTCCCTTCTCTTCTTATTTTTGTTTTAAATTTGATTTTCTCCCTTGCTACGACTTCTTTCTATTCTGCACTCTTACTATCTCTCCCCTCTCCAGCCTCTCAAAAGCATTTTACTTGTCATGAGTCACCTCACATTCTTTTTTCCATTCTTAAAAACCCTTACACTCACTCCACATTAACTAATATTTGCTTGTTGGTTTTAGATACACTGGTTATTGTTGCATTTCTCCTATTTTATTTCTATACTTTCACTCTTTTTGTGTTTCGAATCTCAAATTTTATCATTCGCCTCTCCTACTCCAATTTGCCTTCTTCCTGCCCTTTTGTCTTGTTGTTTTAAATTTCAATTTTTCCCTGTTTTAGCCAGGTTTCCTTATTCACTCGTAGTATCCCTTCCCCTCTCTCCTCTCAAAATCACCTCTTTCCTCTAGACATCTCTTAAGGTTTTCTTTCTGTCTTTTTTCCTCCTATTCCCACCCCACCTATACTAATCTTGGTTCATTGGTTGTTAATATAGCTGTAGTGGACTTCTTTTTCTAATTTTGTTGCTATTTTTTTCACTATATATATTTTTAAATTTTTGTTTAACACTATACACTGCCTTTCTCTTACTTCATTCTGCTTTCTTCTCTCCTATTTTTTTATAAATATAAATTTTATTTTCTGTCTCACTTAGCCCTGTTTCTATTCCCTACTCTTATCATTTCTCTTCCATTTCCCATTTCAAAATCATTTTTCTTTAAATTAGTCATCTTATATTCATTTTCCTTTCTTATAATAGCCTTAATCTCCTTACACTTTTATTAATATTAGTTCATTTGCTGTTGATAGTGTGATTGTGAAGGGAGGGTATTTTTGTAGGTGTGGGTTTGTTTCCTGGACTGTTTGGTTTTGTCATAATTTCACTTGTACAAGAACATAAAAGATGTAGTTGGCAGTGTGACTCTCAGTCAGCCCCCTGCAGCAAAAGACCCACCAAAGAACAACCCCAACAGCAATGAACACAATTACATCCAGAGAGCACACATAAACAGCATAAAGGGCATCCCAAGAGCATCAACTTCAGGAGATCAGGGAAGCTACATGACTGAGCCCCACAGGTCTCCTACCACAGAAGATCACACCATGAAGGCAGGGAGTCATAGCAGATCAATCTAATATGCAGAAACAACTAAGAAGATTCACATAAATGGGGAGACAAAGAAACAACTTCCAATTGAAAGAAAAGGAGGAATCCCTAGAAATAATGCTAAATGAAATTGAGACAAGCAAACTATCAAATGTAATGTTCAAAATAATGGTTATAAGAATGCTCAAGGAGCTCAATGAGAACTTCAAAGAACTCCAGGGAGGCAACAAGTGCTTACTGTGAACTACACCAGCATGAAAAAAGACATAGAAACTATCAATAGGAGCCAGGAGGAAATGAAGAATACAATATCTGAAATGAATAACACAGTAGAAAGAATTAAAAGCAGGCTAGAAAGCAGAGGATTGAATCAGTGAGCTGAAGGACAAGGTAGAAAAGAGCTCCCAGAGAGAGGAAGAAAATGAAAAGAGACTCAAAAAGAATGGAGAAGATTTAAGGGATCTGCAAGACAACATGCAATGTAATAATATCCATATCAAGGGATATGTGAAGGAGAAGAAAAGAAGCAAGGGACAGAAAACCTGTTTGTAAAAGTTATGACAGAAAAATTCCCTAACTTGGTGAGAGAAAAAGTCATATAAGTGCAGGAAACACAGAGGGTGGCAATCAAGATGAACCCAAAGAGGCCCACTCAAAGTCACATCATAATTAAAATGGCAAAATTTAAAGACAATCTTAAATGCAGAAAGGGAGAAAGATATAATAACATACAAAGAGGATCCAAAATGATATCAGGTGATTTCTCAACAGAAACACCCCAAGCCAGAAGGGAATGGCAAGAAATAGTCAAAGTAATGAAAAGCAAAGGCCTGCAAACAAGACTAGTCTACCCAGCAAGGTTCTCATTCAAAATGGAAGGCAAAATAAAGAGTTTCCCAGGCCAAATAAAAAAAAAATGTTAACAGAATACATCTCCACCAAACTGGAATTGCAAGAGATGCTAAAGGGACTGCTTTAAGTAGATGAAGAAAGACAGAGAGAAACACAGGTACAAAGGGGAAAAATGGCAATGAATAAGCACCTATCAATAATTACCTTAAATGGAAATGTATTAAATGCTCCACTCAAAAGACATAGGGTAGCTGAATGGATAAGAAAACATGACCCACATATACGCTGTCTACAAGAGACCCACCCCAGAGCAAAAGATCTATACAGAATGAAAGTGAAGGGTTGGAAAAAAATATTCCAAGCAAACAGACATGAAAAAAATCTGTGGTAGCCATGCTTAAACGCAATAAATTTCAAAACAAAGGTCATGAAATGAGACAAAGACATTTCACAATACTAAAGGGAGTAATCCATCAAGAAGATATAACTGAGAAAAGGAGATGGCGCCCAAGTAAATGGGTGCTAAGTTCACTTGCTCTTGCACCCAACTCAGACACTTAGCTGATCTTTCCAAGAATAAAGTGAACAGTCAACAGAATCTTAGCTTATATTAATTTGGAAGCCAAAAGGTACAGAAGATGCTTAACAATGGGTGGTAAGAAGGTTTTATAGGTGGGTGGAGAGTATCCCCATGTGTGGTACCTCAGCTGCAGCACTTACATCTGTGGAGAGTCTAGTCAGAGATAGTTGTCTAGAGGCTCCCTCCCTCCCAGGGTGAGGCATCCCCAAACCTGGGCAGGGAGCAACTTGGAAACACAAAGTCATTGGGGAGAACCAGGCTATGCACATACACAGCTAGGAGAACACCCATAGCTGTGGTGGTGGAAGCCAAACAGGAGAATGCCAGAGAGTAAGAGATACTGCCTGCACCTGGATCTGGTTGAAGAGGAGGGCTGTGTCTGGCCATGACTGCAATAAACCATTTACTTTTTGGAGAGGCGGAGTGTGTGGAAAGTCAGACAGTGGGTTAGCACTACAGCTGTTGTGCCCAGAGAGGGTTTTTTTTAAAAGGGGAGCTGAGGCATGCTGGGCAGGGAGATGGTGTACACAGCTGCTCTGCCAACAGGGAGGGAAGATTGTAGGTACCATCTTCTCCCACTCAGTACAGCTGTGTGGATTAATCAAAGGGCTGAAAAGTGAGGCACTTTCTCAGCCACAGCCCAGCGCAGCAGTGCAGAAGTGAGAGTGCAGGCTGCAGTGCGCTGTGAGGGCTGTGTACTGGGAACTGTTCACCTCAGCTTATTTGAGGCCAAAATGGGACCCCTTTCTTGGCAGAACCTCCAGGAAGGGAAGGTTGAGCCCAGCACACACCTCCTGCATGGGGGTGGGCGTGAGATCTGAAAAACTGGCTAGGCAGGCTTAACAGCCCTACAGGGGGCACTTCCACAATTGAAACACAGGAAGACAAGAGCCTAAATATGCCCATTTTGAACTCCTCACAGGGAGACAAAATACACTTGGTCCTAGAACCCTATTTCACTGAGACCATGAAAACTGGAAGGGCAGAACGTGTGCAGCAAGGGGATTCAGGATTCTGCCAAGTCTCAGATCACACACAGAGCTATGGGCTACCTTAAGCAGGAGAGAGCTGACCCCTTTACACAGATTGCCCACCCCGCAGTGAAACAGACAGTTATTTAATTAGAAGTTATACATTATTGGAAATAAATAGGGATGGACTAATATGGGAAGTGGAGGGGCAGGAGGAACACACCCACCATTTTTCCAGAGGACTGAACTGTGCCTCCCAGGGGAGACATGAGGGAACACACTCTCAACTGCAACAGAAGCTCCTTCTAGAGGCAGGTGAAGGAGAAACAGGCAGTGTTGGATGACCCACCCCCGGACCTTGAGCTGGAAAAAAAAACAGAGACAGATCCGGAAAGAGGTCAGAAGGCAAAAACCAACAGCTAAGATGAATTTCTCTACACTTTTCCTCAGAACTTGTTTTTTTTTTTTTTCCTTTAATGTAGCCTTTTAATATTTCATTTGCTTCAATCGTATTCCAACTAACCCGTTGCTCCTGGTCTTTCATTTTTTATTATTTTTATTCATATTATAATTATTCATATTGTCATTTCAAATCCCACATAGCACCCTTCCCTACTCTTACTCCATTTTTCCTTCTTCTTGAACTTCCTTATTGTTGTTGTAAACTTTATTTTCTAGCATGCTATGCCATATTCCTATTCCTCATTCTTACTATTTCTTTTCCATCTATCCTCACAGAGACCTTCTTCCTTCTATAAGTCAATCACATTGTTTTTCCTCTCTTACAATAGTCTTATTCCTCTTCACAACTATAAATTGTGGCTACATGGGTGAGGATATGATGGTCATTGCTATTATATCCCAATGGAATTCTTATGTGTTCACTATTTGTTCATATGTTAAATCCCATAGGATACTCTCCCCAATCTTATTCCATTGTGCCTTCCCCCTGCCCTTGATCACTTGAGTTAGGAATATATATGTATATATATATATATTTTTTTTTCCCTTTAACCCTTTCTTAGCCTAGGTTCTACTCCTTGCTCTTAATAGATTTCCTCCCTCATCTCCTTCCTCAAAATCACTTTTGTTACTGTACATATCTAATATTCATTTTTCTCATTGTATAACTTTCCTACTCCCTTTCTACCTTTATTAATCTTTGCTCATCTGCCATTGTTATTGATTCTGCTATGTTTTTTCTGCAATTTTGTTCCCATTGGTTCAATAGCTTTTACTTTTATTTCAAACCTTATAGTATACTCTTCCTTTTTCTTACTCCATTTTTATCATCGCTCTTCCTGTTTTACTTACATTTTAAATTTTATTCTCTCCCTTTCTTCACTTCACCTCTATTCCCTGCTCTTATTTCTCCTCCCTCTTATATACTCAAAATCATTTTTCCCTATTTTGGTCATCTCATGTTCCCTCCTTCCTATCTTATAATATTCTTAATTTCCCTCCCAGTTTTTTAATCTTTGTTGTTGATATTGCTGATGTAGTAGTTTTTTCTTTGCCTGAAATGTGTTTGGTTTTCTAGTAATATTGTTTTGTTAACCAAGTCCTATACCACAGCATACAACATATAATGGGAATTGTGACTCCCAGTCAGCCAGCTGGAGGGGAGAAAACACCAATGAATGAACAACCAACATGCAAAATCCAAGTACAATAAGAGAGTCCATGAAAAATGAATAATGGCAACCTTAATATTCACATCAGGTGATCAAAAAGACTGCATCACTGAGTCTCACAGAACTCCTACCACAGAAGTCCACCCCACAAAGACTGTCTGGCAAAGCAGAGCATCCTGAGACAAAGAAACAAACAAAAGAGTCACCTAAAATTGGAAACAAAGAAATAAACCTCAATAGAAAGGAGTAGAGACATCCCCAGAAAAAGAAATAAATGAAATTAAGACAAGCAATCTATCAGAGAAATTTTTTTAAGTGGTTAGAAGGAAGCTCAAGGAATTCAGTGACAACTATAAGGAACTGAGAGGGAACTACAGCAGCATGAAAAGGGAAATAGAAACTAAGAACACGAAAAAGGAAGAAATAAAGAATACAATATCTGAAATTAAAAATACACTAGAAGGAAATAAAAGCAGACTGGATGAAGCAGAGGACTGAATTGGCTAGATTCAAGATAAGGTAGAAAGAAATACCCAGGTAAAGCAATAAAATTTTAAAAGACTCAAAAACAACAAGGATAGTTTAAGAAAACTTCAGGATAACAAGAAACATAAAATATTCTCATTATAAAGCTATCAGAAGGAGAGAAAAAGGAGTAAGGGATAGAAAACCTGTTTGAAAACATGACATAAAGCTTCCCAAACTTGTTGAGGGGAAACGTCATGCAAGCTCAGGAAGCACAGAAGTTTCCAATCAACAGGAGCTCAGAGGGGCCTATTATAAGACACATCATAATTAAAATGACACATATTGAAGGCAAGGAGAGAATCTTAAAGGAAACAAGGGAGAAACAGCAAGTAATATATAAGGGAGCTCCAATAAGGCTATCAGCATATTTCTTAACACAAAATAAGCCAAAATGAATAGAGATGAAATTTTCCAAATAATGAAAAACAAGAAACTACAACCAAGACTACTCTATCCAGCAAGGCTTTCATTTAAAAAGATATTAAAATAAAAAGCTCCTAAGACAAAAGAAGGCTAAAAGAGTATGTTTCCACAGAGTAACCACTGTAAAAGATGTTAAACGGACTACTATAAAAAGAAGAGAGAGAGAGAGAGAGAAGAGAGAGAGAGAGAGAGAGAGAAACACAGGCAGGGGAAAATGGCAATGAATAAATACTTATCAATAATAACCTTACATATAATGGGATTAAATGCTCCAATCAAAAGGTATAGGATAGCTAAAGGATAAGAAAACATAATTCCCATATATGCTGTCTTAACAAACTACAGAAAAAAAAATCTACACATATTAACAGGGAAGGGATAGAAAAAAATATTCCAAGCAAATGGACAAAAAGAGAAAGAAGAAAGAAAGAAGAAAGAAAGAAAGAGAAAAGAAAAGAAAAGAAAACCAGGAGAGCAAAATTTATACCTGACAAAAGAGATCTCAAAACAAAGACCATAAAAGAGACAGGGAAGGACTTTTCATAAAAATTAAGTGAATCATCCATCAAGAAGATACAACCATTATAAGCACACATGCACCCAACATAGAAACACCCTAATATATAAGTAAAACCTTCAAGGACTTCAAGAAAGATATAGACAGCAACACACTTATAATATGGGATTTTAACACCACATTGTCAACACTGGATAGATCTCCCAGACAAAGAATCAACAAGGATATTGTGGCACTGAGCAACACTCTAGATCAAATGGACTTAGCTGATACATACAATAAATTTCACCTAAAAGAAGCAAATAACACACTTTTCAAATGTGCATAAAAGATTTTCAAAGTAGACCACTACTTAGGGTACAAAACAACCCTCAACAAATAAAAGAAAATTCAGATCATATCAAGTATTTTCTTGGACCACAAGGACTTGAAATTAGAAACCAACCTGAAGGAAAACGTCAAAAGCATTCAAACTCATGGAGACTGAATAACATACTCTTAAACAATGAATGTGTTAACAATGAGATTAAGAAAGAAATGAAAAATTATTGGGAAATAATTGACAATGAACACAGAACAGTCCAAAACCTATGGGACACAGTGAAGGCAGTTCTGAGAGGAAGTTCATAGCAATACAAGTCTACCTAAAAAAGATTGAAAAGTTTCAAATAAGCAGCCTAACCCTACATCTACATGAACTAGAGAAACAACAACATACAGAGCTCAGAGTGAGTAAAAGAAATGAAGTAATCAAGATGAGAGCAAAATTAAATGACATAGAAACTAATAGAAAAGTTCAAAGGATCAGTAAATCCAGGAGCTGATTCCTTGAAAAGATAAAATTGACAGACCTTTTGGCAGACTCATGAAGAAAAACAAAAAAAGGGAGAAGACCCAAAAGAACCAAATCAGAAATGAAATAAGAGAAATCAAAACCAAGCCACAGACACAAAAATTTTTGTCAGAATTTACTAGGAAAAACTATATGCCAGGAGAATTGACTACATGGGTGAAGTGGACAAACTTCTAGAAACATAGAATCTCCCAAAATTGAATCAAGAAGAAGCAGAAAGCCTTGAATAGACCAATAACAACTAGTGAAATGAAGCAGTAATCAAAAAATTCCTAGCACCCCAAAACCACGGACCAGATGGCTTCACAGGTGAATTTTACCAAACGTTTATGGAAGAGCTAAGTTCTAACCCCTCAAACTATTCCAAAAAAATAAAAAAAAGAAGAAGAAGAGAGAGAAGTCTCCCAAACCTTTTTTTGAGGCCATTATTATTCAAATTCTAAAAGCTTTATATAGAACACAACAAGGAAAGAAAACAACAGGCCAATATTGCTGAAGAACATAGATGCTGAAATCCTCAATAAAATATTGGCAATACCAAATCCAACAATGCGTTACAAAGATCATACACCATGATCAAGTGCGATTCATCCCAAGGATGCAAGGGTGGTACAATACTCAAATCAATGAAAATAACATACACACCAAAGGAAAGACAAAATCACATGATCATATCAAAAGATACTGAAAAAGCACTTGATAATTAACAACACCCATTTATGATAAAAATACCCAGCAAAGTGGGAGTAGAGGGAGCATGTTTCAACATCATAAAGGCCATATATGAGAAACCTACAGTCAATGTCATACTCAATGGGCAAAATCTCAAATCCTTCCCCCAAGGTCATGAACAAGACAAGGGTGTGCGATTTCTCCACTTATATTAAACAGAGAATTGGAAGTTCTAGCCACAGAGATCAGGCAATAACAACAAATAAAAGATATCCAATTTGGAAAGAAGGAAGTAAAACTGTCATTGTTTGCAGGTGACATGATACTCTGCAAAGAAAACACCATAGGTTCCACCAAAAATCTAACCAACCAAATAAATGAATTTGGCAAAATGCAAGATACAAAGTCAATATTGACAAATTGTAGGCATTTTTGTACACCAACAAGGAAACATCAGAAACAGGCTAGAAAAAAAGTTTCATTTTTATAGCAAAAAGAAAAGTAGCTAGGAATTAACTTACCAATGATGGAAAAGTCCTGTACTCAGAAAACTTCAGAATACTGAAGAAAGAAATTAAGAAAAACAAAAGTAAATTGAAGTGTATACCAATTTTGTGTATTGGAAGAATTAATTAATTATATTTTATTTTTTATTGTTATTCAAGTACAGTTTTGTTCATTTTACCCCCCTCCATTCCCCACTCCCCACTCATCCCCACTCCCATACTCAATCCTACTGCTTTGTGGCTTAGTCTATGTGTCCTCTATTCATGTTCCTTGATTCCCCTGTCCCTTTTTCCCCATATTATCCCCTCCTCATCTTCTCTGGTTACTGTCAGTTTGTTCTTTATTTCAATGTCTCTGGTTATATTTTGCTTGCCTGTTTGTTCTGTTGAATAGGTTCCACTTATAGGTGAAATCATATGGTATTTTTACTTCACTGTCTGGCTTATTTCACTTAGCATAATGCTTTCCAGTTCCATCAATACTGTTACAAAGGGTAGGAGCTCCTTCTTTCTTTCTGCTGCATAGTATTCCATCGCATAAATATTTGGGTTTGTTTTTGTTTTGATCCATTCATTTACTGATGGGAACTTATGTTGCTTCCAACAATTGGCTATTGTAAATTGTGCTGCTGTGAACATTGAGGTTCATAGGTTCTTTTGAATGAGTGTTTCAGGATTTTTAAGGTATAATCCTAGCAGAGGAATTTATGTGTCAAGAGGCAGTTCCATTTTTAGTTTTCTGAGAAATGCTCCAATCCATACTATTTTCCAGACTGACTGCACCAGTCTGTATTTCCACCAACAGTGTACTAGAGCTCCCTTCTCTGCACAAGCTCAACAGCACTTCTTGTTTTTTGATTTGGTAATGAAGGACATTCTGACTGGTATGAAGTGATATCTCTTTGTGATCTTAATTTACATCTCTGTGATGGCTAGTGGTGCTGAGCTTCCTTTCATAAGTCTCTGGGTTCTCTACATGTCCTCCTTGGAGAAGTATCAGTTCAGATTTTTGTGCATTTTTAAAATTGGGTTATTTGTCATCCTGGAGTGGAGTTGTGTGAGTTTTTTACATATTTTACAGAGCAAACCCTTGTCAAATGTATCCTTGGCAAATATATTTTCACAGATGGTTCATTCCCTTTTAATTTTGATGATGAAGTCAGCATGTTCTACTACTTCATTGCTCTAGGAATAATTAATTCAATTAAATGCTCATATTATCCAAAACAATCTATAGAGTCAATACAATTCCTATTAAAATAATAATGACATATTTCAGAGATATAGAACAAATATTCCAGAAATGTATATGGAACCTAAAAGGGCCCTATATTCTCTACAAGTTTGAGTAAGAACAAAGTATCCATGGTCACAATACCTAACATCAAACAATATTACAAGGCCACTGTTATCAAAACAGCCTGGCACTGTCATATGAACAGACACTTGGATCAATGGAACAGAATAGAGAGCCCAGAAATAAACCTGTGTCTCTATAATCAATTAATATTTGACAAAAGAGGCAAGAGCATAATGAGGTAAAAATAGCTTCTTCAATAAATGGTTCTGGGAAAGCTGTAAAGATAATATGAAAAAAATGAAACTTGACAACCATGTTATACCAAACACAAAAATAAGCTCAAGGTGGGTAAAATACTTAAGTATAAGCCATGGCACCATAAAATCTTAGAGGAAAGCATAGGCAGTAAAATGTCAGATATCCCATGCAGAAATATCTTCACCAATATATCTCCTAGAGCAAGGGATATAAAGAATAAACAAATGGGACCACATCAAGTTCAAAAGCTTCTGCACAAAGAAAGTATCAGCAAAATGAAAAGAGAACCAATACAGGGGAAAACATATTTGCCAATGATACACTGGACAAGGATTTCATCTCCAAAATATACATATAACTCATATGACTCAACACCATGAAGACAAACAATCCAAACTGACAAGATGGTGGAGGAGTGAACTGTAGTCACACTAACCTCCTTGATTACAAGGGACAAATCTTTAATTACAGCTAATTTGTGGAGACATCACCTGGAACAAAAAACTGAAAAACAGCAAGAGGCAAGCCTTATAACCTCGGAGAGACAGAAGAATCAAGTTTAACACAACCTGGCTGGTAAGGAGTGTGGTGGATTCTTGAGAAGTCTGGCTTGGTGCCCACAGGTAGCAGCACAAGAGGGATAATTAAGTGGTCAGTTGGATCCCTCTGAGAAGAGTGGGGTCTAAACCCTAAGCTGGGATTCCCAGCCCCGAGCACCAGAGCCCAAAAAGTGCACAGATAACGACTAGTGGCTAAAAGCAGCAGGGTTATTCTCTGCCAGAGATGGTCAGCTGGAGAAACAAAGAGCCATTTATAAAGGACCAATGAACAAATTTTCGTTTGTAGCCACTTACATGGGGCTCCAGCAAAGGTGGGGGCACAGTGGTATAAATATGTCTGAAGAGAGACTGGGGACAGAGGCTTTGGAGAGGGAACTGAGACATTAGACACCAGGATCCTGGTCTTGAGTCATCAATAATACAGTAGCAGCCATCTTGCTCAGGCAGGCCACTCCCTGACCAGCAGCAGCCTGAGGGAAATAATGCCCTGACTCCAGGAGGGATTCTGCTCTGGACCTGTGGTGCTTAAGCCTGACTGCTGAGTGCAGGGTGGCTAGATTAACAACTGAAGGAGACAGACAGATGGTAGATCCCGGAAGTCTCAAACAAGCTTTCTAAGGTCAGAGGGGGTCAACATCTGACATCACCAGAGGTGGATCCAGAAAGAAAAAATAGTGATAAATACTAGAGGCTACCAAGACAAAATTCACTGTAGTCTTCTCCATAATTTGCAATATTTTCTTTCCTGCATGGCTTTTTAACATTCATTTCATGTCTATCAAATCTGTGCATTTTAAGTCACTAGATTTTATACTATAGTTTATTTAAATTCACATATTTAGCCCCAACCTTCTCTTATTCCACGTTACCTTCTTCTTTCCTTTCATTACTTACATTAACTTTTTTTTCTCTCTTGCTGCAACTTGTTTCCATTCCACACCCTATTTCTCATACATCCAGCCTTACAAAACCAATTTTCTTGTCAAGATCATCTTACATCCCTATTCCTGCTCTTAAAATACCTTAAGTAATTTTTGTTCATTGGTTGAGGATAGGGCAGTTGTTGCATTTTTTAAATTTTATCTCTAGATCTTCACTAGTGTTGTATTTCAAATCTCAAATTTTACTGGTCCTATCTCCTACTCATTTTTCCATCTCAAATTTTTAATCTGCCTCGTTTTAGCCTATTTTTCTTCCTTTTTTTCTCTTTCATCCTGCCCTTTTATTTCTTTATTATCCTTTCTTTTCTTTTTTCTTTTCTTTTTCATTTCAAATTTTAATTTTGCCCTATTAGTATTCCCTCTCCTTCTATCATTGCAAAATCACTTCCCATTCCTCTAGACACCTCTTAAGCTTTGCTTTCTTTCTCTTTTCCCCTTTATTCCCATACACCTATGTTAATAATTGCTCATTTGTTGTTGATAGTGCTGTGGTGGACATTTCTCTCCAATTGGCTTATATATTTTATTATTTATTTACTTTTTTCCCTTCCTCTTTATTTTTCTTTATCACTATTTTATTTTATTTTATTTAAATTTCTAGTTAAACCTAATACTATATGCTTTGGTTTTCATACTCCATACTGCCTTCTTCATTCTCTTTTTGATTCATGATATAAATTTTACTTACTCTTTTCTCATTGCTACAAATCCCACCTCTAATTAGTGCTTCTCCCTCTATACTCTCAAAATCATTTTTCTTTCATTAGATCATGTCATATTTACTCTCGTTTTCTATAATAGTCTTAATCCCTTTAGACCCTCATTAATACTAGTTGATTTGCTGTTGATAGTGGGGTTATGGGGCGTGGGTTGTATTTTCAGGTGTGGTTTTATTTCCAGGGCTTTGTGGTTTTGTTCTAGCAGCACTTGCACAACAGCACAGAAGATGTGGTGGGTGGAGTGACCCTCCCTCAACCAGTGGGAGGGAAGGACCCACCAAAGGATGACCCAAAAACAATCTTACCCAATTACATCAAGAGAACCAACATAAATGTCATAAAGGGCATCCCAAGACCATGAGGTTCAGGAGACCAAGGAGACTGCACCACTGAATCTCACAGGTATTCCACCATAGAAGTTCACACCACAAGCTCAGGGGGTCTAAACAGATCAATTTAAGAAACAGAGGCAAAAAAATTCACAATTAATAGGAGAACAAAGACAAACACACAATTTAGGAAAGAGAAAATCCTTAGAAAGACTGCTAAATGAAATAGGGGCAACTATCAGATATTGACTTCAAAACAATGGTTATAAGGAAGCTCAATGAGCACACAGATAATGACCAAAAACTAAAGGGAAACTATGAGGAACTGACTGCAAATTATATATGCATGAAAAAGGACATAGAAATTATCAACAAAAGCCAAGAGGAAATGAAAAATACAGTTTCTGAATTGAAGAATACAGTATAAGGAAACAAAAGCAGGTCAAATGAAACAGAGGATATAATCAGTGAGCCAGTGATGAGGTACTAAAAAACTCCTAGAAGGAGCAAGAAAAGGAAAAAAAAAGACTAAAAGAATGAAGGGAGGTTAAGGGAATTGCAGGATATAATATGAAACATAATAAAACCTGCATAAAAGAGACATCAGAAGGAGAAAGAGGAGTAAGGGCTAGAAAAAACATTAGAAAAAGTAATGATGGAACACTTCTCTAATTTGATGTGAAAAAAGTCACACAAGTTCAGGAAGCACAGAGGGTCCTAATCTAGATGAACCCAAAGAGTCCTACTTCAAGACACATCATAATTAAAAGGCAAAATTCAAACACAAAGAGAGAATCTTAAAGGCAACAAGGGAGAAACAGGAAGTAACATATAAGGGAGCCCAGAAAGGCTAGCAGTTGACATCCCCACAGAAACACTACAAGCCAGAGGGGAATGGCAAGAAATATTCCAAGTATTGAAAAACAAATGCATGTAACCAGGACTACTCTATCCAGCAAGGCTCTCAGTTAAAAGGAAGGGAAAATAATGAGTTTCCTAGACAAAATAAGGCTGAAAGAATAAATCTCCACCAAACCAGCATTGTAAGATATGCTAAAGGGACTGCTTTAAGATTAAGAAAAAGAGTTAGAGAGAGAGGAACACAAGTATAAAGGGCATAAAATGGCAATGAATAAGTATCTATCAATAATAACCTTAAATGTAAATAGATAAAATATTCTAATCAAAAGACATAAAGCAGTTGAGTGGATAAGAAAACATGACCCACACATAGGCTTCCTAAAAGAGACCCACATCACAACAAAAGACCTGCACAGGCTAAAAGTGAAGGGTTTGTAAAAAGTCCCAAGCAAATGGATGGGAAAAAAATCATGAGGTAACATTACTTATATGAGACAAAATAGACTTCAAGACAAAGGTCATAAAAAAGGACGCAGAAGGACACTTCATAATACTCAAGGGAAGAATCTATCAAGAAGACCTAAGTATGGTAAACATACATGAACCCAATACAGGAACACACAAATATACATGAAAAATCTTGGAGAACTTCAAGAAAGGTATAGGAAGCAACACAATTATAGTAAGGAATTTTGACAACCCCACTGTCAGCAATGGATGGATCACCTATATAAAATATCAACAAAGATGCTTTAGAGCTGTATGTTGCACTACATCAAATAGACTAAATGAGATGTGTGTGTATGTGTGTGTGTGTGTGTATAACCTTTAATCCCAAAGTAAAATACACAAGAGCATTTTCAAAGAAACCGAAGGATAGGACACAAAACAGCCCTTAACAAATTCAAAAAAATTGTAATCATATCAAACATTTGCTCAGAACACAAGGCCTGAAACTATAAACCAACCTCAAGGAAAAACACTCAAAAATATTCAAACTCATGGAGACTGAAGAGCATGCTTTTAAACAATGATTGGGATAATAATGAGATTGAAGAAGAAATTAAAAAGTTTCTGGAAAAAAATTAAAATGAACACACAACTGTCTAAAGCCTGTGGGGCCCATTGAAGGCAGAGCTGAGAAGAAGTTCACAGCAATGCAGGCCTACCTCAAAAGGAAGTATTTGAAATAAACAACCTAACCCTATATCTATAAGAACTGCAAGAAAAAAAGCAAACAAAACCATGAGTGAGTAGAAGGAAGGAAATAACCAAGATCAGAGCAGAATTAAATGACATAGAGTCCAAGAGAACAATTCAAAGGATCAATAAGTACAGGAGCTGGTCCTTTGAAAAGATAAACTAAGCTGTCAAGTCTTTAAGCAGACTCATCAAGAAGAAAAATGAGAGGACCCAAATAAACAAAATGAGAAATGAAAGGGAGAGATTACAAATGATATCACAGCAATACAAAGGATTATAAGAAATAACTATAAATAAATATATGCAAGATATTTGAAAACCTGGATGAAATCCCTGGACAAATTTCTAGAAATATATAGTCTTCCAAAACTGAATCAAGAAGCAGAAAACCTGAGCAGAATGATAACAGATGATGAAATTAAAGCAGGAATCTTAAAACTCCCAGAACACAAAAATCCTACACCAGACTGTTTCACAGCAGAATTTTACAAAACATTTAAGACAGCTAACCCCTATCCTTCTCAGACTATTCCAAAAAATCCAAGAAGGAAGACTCTCAAACTCTTTTAATGAGGCCGGCATCATCATAATGCTAAAACCAGATAAAGACACAAGAAACAAAGAAAACTACAGACCAATATTACTGATGAACATACATGCTAAAATCCTCAACAAGATACTGGCAAAGTGCATCCAGCAATACATTAGAAAGATCATACACCATGATCAATTGGATTCATCCCAGGGATGCAAGGATGGTATAATATTTTAAAATCATTAAGTATAATACATCACATAAATTAAAGGAGACACAAAAATCACATGACCATCTCAGTAGATGTTGAAACAGCTTTTGATAAGTTTCAGCATCCATTTATGGTAAAAACACTCAGCAAAGTGGGAATAGAGGAAGCATACCTCAACATAAGAAAGGTCATATATGAAAAACAGACAGCCGACATCATACTCAATGGGCAAAGCCTAAGGCTTTCCCACTAAGATCAGGAACAAGACAAGGATGTCCACTTTCGCCACTTCTATTCAACATAGTTTTGGAAGTCCTAACCACAGTGATCAGATAAGAAAAAGAAATAAAATACATCAAAATTGGAAAGAAGGAAGCAAAACTGTAATAATTTGCAGATGACATGATAGCGTACTTAGAAAACACTATAAACTCCTCTAAAAATCTATTCAACCTAATATGTGAATTTGGCAAAGCAGTGGGATGCAGAATCAGTATTCAGGAATCAAAGGCATTTTTGTATGCCAAAAATGAAATATGAGGGAATAATCAGGAAAGATATCACATTTGCTATAGCAAGAAGAAAAATAAAGTACCTAGGAATAAATCTAACCAAGTAGGTGAAGTACCTGTACTCACAAATCTACACAACACTGAAGAAAGAAATTAAGGAACACAAAAATAAATGGAAGCATATACCATGTTCAGAGATTGGAAGAATTAAAATCATCAAAATGCCCATTCTACCCAAAGAAATTTATAGATTCAACGCAATCTTTATTAAAATACCAATGATATATTTCACAGATATAGAACAAACACTTCAAAAATTTATATGGAATCATAAACAACCCCAAATAGCCATGGCAATTTTGAGAAAGCAGAACAAAGTAGGAGGGATCAAAATATCTGACAATAAACTATAAGTCCCCTATCTTTTAAACAATCTGGCACTGGAATAAAAGAGGCAGATCAATGGAACAGAATAGAGATCCCAGAAATAAAACCATGTCTCTATTGTCAATTAACATTTAACAAAGTGGACAGGAGCATAAAATAGAGTAAAAATAGCCTCTTCAACAAATGGTGTTCAGAAATCTGGACAACTACATGTAAAAGAATGAAACTTGACCACCAACTTACAGCACGCACGAATATAAAATCAAGATGGTTAAAAGACTTAAATATAAGTCATGACACCATAAAAGTCCTAGAAGAGAATATATCCAAGAAAATCTCAGCTATTTCATGAAGCAATAATTTCACTGATATATCCCCTAGAGCAAGGGACATGAAGGAAAAAAACAACAAATGGCACTTTAAAAAAGTAAAACTCTTCTGGATGGCTAAAGAAAACATCAGCAAAATGAAAAGGGAACCAACAGTATATAAAAATATATATGACAATGATACCTCGGTCATGGCTTTGATCTCCAAAATGTATAAAGAACTCACACATATCCACTCCAGGAAGACAAACAATCCAATTAAAAAGTGGTTAAGGGACCTGAACAGACACTTCTCCAAGAAGGGCTTATAGAGGGCCTAGAGACATGTGAAAGGATTTCAGCATTTCTATCCATCAGAGAGATGCAAATCAAAGCCACCATGAGTTACCTCTTCACACTGGTCAGAATGGCCATCATAAAGAAAACAACATACAACAAGTGCTGGAGAGGTTCTAGAGAAAAGAGAATTTTATTGCACTGTTGGTGGGAGTGCAGACTGGTACAGCCACTGGGGAAAATAGTATGAAATTTCCTCAAAAACTAAGAATGGAACTGCCTTTTGACCCAGCAATTCCACTGCAGGGATTATACCCTAAAAATCTCAAAACGCCAATTCAAAAGAACCTGTGCAACCAAATGTTCATAGCAGCACAATTTACAATAGCCAAGTGTTGGAAGCAGCCTAAGTGCCCATCAGTAAATGGGTGGATCAAAAAACTATGGTACATTTACACAATGAAATACCACTCAGCAGAAACAAAGAAGGAGCTCAGGCCATTTGCAACAGCATGGATGGACCTGAAGAGCATTACAGTAAGTGAAATTAGCTATGCAGTGAAAGACAAATACTGTATGATCTCTCCTAGAAGTGGAACCTAATCAACAAAATAAAGTGGCAAGCAAAATATGACCAGAGACATTAAAATAAAGAACAAACTGACAGTAAGCAGAGGTGAGGGGAAGGGGGTATGGAGGGAAAGTAGGGGAAGGATCATCAAGGAACATGTATAAAGGACCCATGGAGAAAGCCCAAGGGGAGCATGATTGAGGGTGGGAGGTGGCGGTGTGTTGGGCTGGGGAAAGAGGTAGTGAGAAAATGGAGACAACAGCACTTGAACAACAACAGGGGATAAAACACACACACAAAAATCAAGCACATATTGCAATAGCAAAAACTACAAAATAAAAAAAGACAAGCAATCCAATTAAAAAATGGACAAAGGACCTGAACAGACAGTTCTCCAAGGAAGACATATACAGGGCCCATAGACACATGAAAGGATGCTCAACATCACGAACCATCAGAGATGCAAATTAAAACCACAATGGACACTACTTCACACTGTCCAGAATCGCCATGATTATCTAATCAATAAGCCACAAAGTACTGGTGAGGATGGGGAGAAAAGAGAACCCTATTGCACTGTTGGCAGGGATGGAGAGTCATGTCACTACTGTGGACTGTATTATGGAATTTCCTCAAAATCCTATAAATGGAACTGCCTTTTCATCCAGTGATTCCACTGCTGGGATTATACACTGAGATTCCTGAAACACCAATTCAAAATAACCTATGCATCTTTGTGTTCATAGCAGCATTATTTATGATAACCAAGTGCTGGAAACAGCCTAAGTACCCATCAGTAAATGGGTGGGTCAAAAAACAGTAGTACATTTACACAATGGAATACCACACTGCAGAAAGAAGAACTCCTACCTTTTGTGACAGAATAGATGGCTCTGAAGAATATTATGCTATGCGAAAGAATCCAGGAGGCAAAAGAGAAATACCATATGATCCCTACTATAATGGAACCTCATGAACAAAACAAAAAATCAAGCAAAATAGAACCAGAGGCATGGAAACAAGGAACAGACTGACAGTGGCCAGAAGGGAGGTGGGAGGAGGAGAAGGTAGATAGATGGGGAAAGGTCTAGTTAAGGAATATGTATAAATGACCCAATAACATGGAAAACAGTGGAGAGATTGACTGTGGAAAGGGGGCGTGGGTGTGGCTGTGGAGAGCAATGTGGGAATAATTGGGACAACTCTAATAGAACTACAGTGAAATAAAAATAAATAAATAATAAAATGACAACAAACTCACAACTATCAACCGCTGAATTTAGAAAATAAAAATGAAAACAAAATAAGCAAATAACTGGAATGGGAACAGAACCATAGTTATGGAGATCATTTGTAGGGTTATCAACAGGAAGGGAAAGGAGAATTGGGAAAATGGTACAGGGATTAAGAACCACACTTTGTAGGGACAAAATAGACAGGGGAATATTAACAATACTGTAGGATATGGAGAAGCCAAAGATCTTATATGCATAACCCATGGTCATGAACTAAGGAGGGGATTGCTGAAGGGAAGGGGGATACTGGGTGGAAGGTGCTAAGGGGGAAAATTGGGACAAATGTAATAGCAAAATCAATAAAGCATACTTAAAAAATAAAATTGCTCAACATCACTAATCATTAAAGATTCAAATTAAAACCACAATTAGATATCACCTCCTACATGCCAGAATGGCTATTATTAATAAATCGCTGATGTAGCCCCTATGGGAAACAATATGGAGTTACCTCAAAAAATTAAAATAAAACTGCCTTATGACTCATCAATTCCCCTTCTGGGAATATATTCTAAGATTATCCAAACACCACTTGAACAGACAATATGCATCTCTATGTTTATTTCAGTATCATATACAATAGCCAAGATCTAGAAACAACCCAAGTGCTGAGTGGATAGGAAAGGTGTGGTACATTGATACAATAAAATACTCAGCAGCCACACACAAAAAAAGAACTCTTACCCTTTGAAGCAGCATGGATGAACCTGGAGATTATTATGCTAAGCAAAATAAGCCAGTCAGTGAAAGAAAAATAACATATGATCTCGCTTATATGTAGAGTCAAATGAACCAAATAAATTAATGAACAGCATAGAAACAGAGAGTCATCCCCAAAACACACAATCACAGGTGTGATAAGAATAACAAAAGAGAAATACAGGTACGATATGATAGTGTCATACGGACCCTTACCGAGCTTGGCAAGTCAGGTTACTCTTCTATAGGACATGAAATCTGAGAGATATGGGAAGTTAATCCCAACAAAAAGAGGGAAAGTGTCCAGAATGGGCAATTGTGTGGTAGGAGGTGGTAGAAGCACTTGACTAAAGAAAGTACCCAAAATGAGGGGTAGAACAGAGTGTGAGAGGTGTGGCTAAAGTACGTAGATATCTGAAATGCTTCCAGGGCAAATCAACACTTTCAGATATTTTCTGAGACTTATTGAGAGCTATTGAAAGGTTAGAAACAAGAGAAAGACAATTACATTTGTTTTGACTGATGATTCCAAATATTTGTGGAGGATGGGTTGGAAGTGGGGGTTTGAGCAGCTAAGATTAAATATGGCTCTGGTAAACGCTGACTGATATAAGATTAGCACATATATGCAAAGCACTCAACAAATATTAGCTCTAAGAAATATTTAGATTTCACCCTGTCTGGTGTGGTTCAGTGGACTGAGTGCCAGCCTGTGAACCAAAGGGTCTCTAGATCTATTCCCAGTCAGGGCACATGTCTGGGTTGTGGGCCAGGACTGAGTAGGGTGCACTCAAAAGGCAACCACCCATTGATGTTTCTCTCCCTCTTTTTCTCCCTTCTTTCCCCTCTCTCTAAAAATAAATAAAATAAAACATTTTTTAAAAAGAACTATTAAGATTTCAGAGAGACTAATTAGATTTTAAAAGAAGGGAAATCCCAGAAAGATGAGAAAACTTGAGACTACTTAGGTTACATTTTCATTATTCCTTATTTACATGTTATATCTATTTTTCTATTGGATTCCAGCATTAGTTTATAGAAACCTCTCTTATCAAAGCATGAGCGTTTGTTTTAAAAAATAATGGTACTGGGACAAAGGAAGCAAAATGCAAAAATGCAAAAATGTATTTAATTACCACTTGCTTATCCTCTTAACTTTTTAAAACTTAAAATGTTTTCAGCAGTTCATGGTCTTTCTTATTTTCCCCATAGCTTAAATTAATCATAAAATTCTTTCCTCCAATTATTTCACAGTCACCCCACGGCTGTCTCCCTTTGATCCCTAAGGTCCTACCTGTGTTGTGGAGTTTCACAGCCTTCTTAAGGACTGCCCCCTGTCCTCCTCCAAGAGGCCTTCTTTAATGCTTATGAGTTCCATTTTAATTACTGTCCCTTTCACTGGAAATACCAGTGAGGCAGAAACAATGTATAGTCAAATTGTTTCTTTGAGAACTAGAGTTTATTGTTATCCTAGTGTCAATTTTATTAATTGTTTAAAGTTAATGGTATCCAGACTTAGAGAATTTCTTATAAACTTTTTTTTCTTTTGAACTTTTGTTTTCATCAAAGGGAAAACACTTTTATACTCTATATATGGGGATGTGCATTCTGTTGTAGACTACTTATGCACAATTTATTAATACCAATGAAGCTGAGAATTTGATCCTCAAATAACATGACTAATGTCAATATAAAAGATATTCAAACCTGTAGAAAATCTTTGTGTTTTTTTTAACAAAATTGATGAAAATTGTCAGGAAGGGAAACCTCAAGGACTTGAGAAAACACTCTGGAAAATGTCCATTTTGTACCTTACTTTATACATCATAATCAAAAGAGGAAGCATTAAGTGGGCTACCATGAAATCTGTTGGTGACAGATTAGGGAGGTGGGAGGAAACAAAGAGGAAAGAGCCTGGGATAGGATAAAAGGTAAAATGATAGACACATCTTTTACATAGGGGAGTACAGGATAGTTAACAGTCAACAATTAACATGATAACAATAACAATGAAGGGATTTGTGGTCTCCCCTGGAATAGTGCCTGTGCTTGAGGGGTCTGTAAAAAGAAAATTTGACATTCAAAAAATATGTTGTCCTAGATGCAAAGAGATAGCAGGCAGGGTCAGTTAAGGTAAAGATTGACCTTTGTTAGGGAAAAATACTGGTCTAGGACATGACTACCCACTATAGACTGCTTTTGGCTCAGGAGTTTTAACTTCAGACCATCGTATGTGGTTATACTAGGTCTCTGAGTTTGTAAGGCTGCCATGCAGGCCTCCACTGAGCTTCTCAGATTCATATGTGGCTCATTTTCTTCCACACTAAGGTCAGAATGGAGCTGAACAAACTGGTCATTTAACTGGGAAGATTTTCTGTATGACCGTCCCTGTCACACAGACTGTGTTGGCCACAACATACTCCCAGGAAGAGAGGGGCATTTTGGGTTCTGATCCAAAACCACTTGAAGAGAAGTATTAAAAATTAACAGTAGGGAATTTCCTCAAAAAGCTAAAATTGAAACTACCTTTTGACCCAACAATTCTATTACTGGGATTATACCCTAAGAATCCTGAAGCACCAATTTAAAAGACACTATGCACCCCAATGTTCATAGTAGCATTATTTACAATAGCCAAGTGCTGGAAACAGCCTAAGTACCTATCACTATATGAGTGGATCAAAAAAATTGGTGGTACATTTACACAATGAAATACTACACAGCACTTTTGCAACAACATGGACGGAACTGGAGAATATTATTCTAAATGCAATAAGCCAGGTGGTGAAAGACAAATACCATATGATCTCATCTGTAACAGGATCCTAATGAAAAAAATCAAACAAGCAAAATAGAACCAGAGGTATGGAATCATGGAAATACTGACAGAGACCAGAGGTGGGTGGAGAGGGGTATAAGAGAAGAAAGAATGGGAAGGGACTAGTCAAGGAACATGTATGAATGACCCACAAACATGGACATCATGGTGAAGATTGACCATGGGAGAGGGGGATGGGCTGGGCAGAGGAACTCAAAGGGGAAAAATTGGGACAACTTTAATAGAATGAGAAAATATGTAATAAAAAATTATCCTCTAGGTAACATGAGGAGAAAAGTAAGATGCCTTTTGCTTTATTTTAGCCCTAAATTATTTGAAGGAAAAAAGTCTGGGGTTAGATATCAAAGGAAGACTAATTTTTAAATTATTATTATTAAATATTTTAACAAAATTATTATTATTATTATTTAATGAAACTGGAAGCATTGGCATTCCTGATGCTTGTCACTACCAGAACCAATAAGAAGAGACAAGGACTGAATACTTATGGACACTTTATTCAGAAGATGGTGGATTATATACCCTAAAAAAAATTTTAACCTCTCATCTCAAACTGACCTTTTTTATAAGGGGAAGAATATGGTAGATAAGAGGCCTGGAATTCAGGGGAAAATGTTAATCAGGTAAAAACTGCAGTCTAGAGATTTTTCTAGCATTCCACTAGCAGTAATGGAAAATCCTGTATCTTGATTATGATGTCTGTTATATGTGTGTATAATTATAACAAAATTCATTGAAGAGTACATAGTCAAAGTGTTTTGTTTTGATTTTTAAAGAACTGGTTGCTCAATAAATATTTCCCCATCTATCAGACTGCCATGCACTAGCTCTATTCTCTTTGGTAAACATTAGGGGCTTCCTGCAACCAGCCAGGGCTATGAAGAGAGCACGATGGCCCACAAGCTCTGTTGGCAACTAAGCAGAAGAAGTCAGCTTCATCATCCAGCTTCATTCAAGGGAAGACTAGGGGGAAGCTGTGTCATGTGGAGACTGACTGGTGCTATTCTCAACTCCACTTTCAATTATGGGCTTCCCAATACCAGGAATACCACTGGAGTATTAAGCTAAATCCCAACTCCACTGAGAGTCAGTAATATTTGGATGACTTGTATGATTTTATTGCCTCCAGTTCCTAGTTTTCAGTCTACAAATCACTTTGGGGTGGTTGACTTTCCCTCACACAGGCCTGGTTTGTCCAGTTACAGTCATGATATATACAGAGGATTCTCATCCCTGCCACCCTTGCTCCAGAAATAGAAGAAATTCTGTCTCGTTCCACCATCACTCCCAAAACTTTTGTGAGTGGCAAGAAGGGCTGGCTTATCCACCCTCAGCAAGTTGTATCTGAAACTCACCACCTCCAAGTGCAGGGAAGAATGCACCTTTGAGGTTTTGGTATATAACTAGGCAGATGCCACTGTACCCTCTAATGGGTACCTGTGTGTCAGTACCCAGTACCTGGGACTGAAATTCAAAACCTGGAACTGTTTCCTTATTGTGTTGCTTCCCTATATCTCTGCCTTTTATCCCCTAGTGGTCAAACTTCTCTTTGCTGCCAAATAAACATTCAGACTGTTCATGCCAAGGCAAAATCTCTGAAGCTCTAGAAAGTCGTTTGCCTTTCAGCAGCATGTAGGTGGTGACAGAGCAGCTTCGTGGCTACTGGAATATTCTTCAGATTCAAAGAAAGGCTTCTAAGTGACTGCAGAAGTAACCGGGGTATTTCTCCTTTTCCTTGCTCTACCCAACTATCATTTCCTGTTGTCACTTTCAAATACATCTAGGAGAAATGAGCTTTGTCATATTTCCACCCTTCATTGCAGCCTGCTCACCCTGTTCCTCTCAGATCCTAGGTCTTAGGACCTCCTTCTTACCATTCTTTATTTTTCATTAAGTTCAATACAAGAGTACTGAATTGTAAAGTTTGGGGGTAGCTGAGAATAACTATCAGCAGGTAAGAACTAAGTCTAAATTCAGTTCTAAGCATTACTGTATAGAAAACTCATGGGTCATTCAGCACCATACAGAGTTCCCTATTGGCTTGTCCTTTCCATCTCCTAGCTCCTCCCCTTTTCAATAGTGTTTTCCTCCTAATGCTGTTGTCAAATTCCCATGATCCCTTTTCATATCGAATCTATGCTCAAATGGACTAATTATTTTTTATTACCTTATGGTGCTTTCCTGACTAAAAGATAATTTTACCTTCTATCTAAGCAAATATATTCAAAGTGCTGCCAGATTTTTAAAATAAGTCTTCCCCTACTCTACCCTTCAGATATATGTGTGCATGTCAATATGTGCATGTATATGTGTGTGTTTGTGTATTTTAGACATTCAAATATGCTTTCCTTCATCCTTGCTTTTAGAAAAGAAGGGAAATAATTCTAAACATATTAGTCGCAATAAAGTTTATTCACTCTTTCGGTAACAACACAAAGTCTTGTTACCATGTGCACAAACAACTTCTACATTGACATATACTTATCAGTTGTTGTCATTATTAGACTTTTTCCTAAATACTTATTACTGCTTACACTGCTTTCTGTGGAAAATAACTTCCAGTAATAGCTTTCTTACTAATTTTCCCTTTTCAATCAGGAACTTAAAGATCTTCTGTGAATCTTTGAAAGCAGCTGAAAATAAGTTTCTTAGAGACACCAAAATTTGCTGACTTCTTCAAGCTTCCCTTCAGTTACATGCCCAGCAGAGAGATGGATCCACTCTCCACTGAGGAGGTCAGTGTGACTAGGAGCCTCTACCGATAGTGAAATAGATGCTTTTTACTCACTGCTCTGGGCTGGCAAGGCAGCCACAGTGGCTCAAAGTCTTTGTTCCCCTCAGAAACCAATTAACCCTTTGGGTGGGAAATATATTTTCTGACCCAACTGCAGTGTTTTATTTCCTAGTCTCCCCTTCAGCACCAGACATAGGAAGCATGGAGGCTTAGCATCAGTGTGGAAAATCTGACTCACTCTCAACACTTGCTCATTCCAGATGGCAACACGTTACCTGAATGTAAAGCAAGCTGTAACAGGAAATCTGGCTTTCATTATAAGAGAAGTCTATATGTAGCTAAAAAGAATCTCACTAGAAAGAGATTTAATACTACAGGCTCAAAAACCAAATGACACCACAGCAGAGAAGAAATATGAATCAGAGAGAGAGAACTAAACCCTAGCAGTAATGTGTTAGAACTCTTCAAGGGTGATGAAATCTCAAAATATTTATTATCTTCCTTATGTCAGCACTTCTTCCTTCATGGCTGGGTGCTTGTCCCTCTATACATATGGCAAACACCTGGAAAGCAGATGAGGTTTGTCCTCAATTTCTCTTAGCTCACTCTTTAATCTTTTCCCTTTCCTCCTGCCTCTTCCCTTTAGAAACCAAGTGCCTTCGGCAAGGTGTGAATTTTTCAGTCTTTGGTACTATAACTGGGATGTAGTAAGCACTCAGAATTTGAGATATTCTAGAAGGGGCGATTCTTCTTTCTTGCTTGATACACAAGACAGCTGCTCTCTACTGATCTTGTCCAGTTGTCAACTCCTGGGAGAACAAACCTTCATAGAATATTTAGTAATAAATAAGAATTTAGCATGTTACCAGGATTAAAGATAATCACTGAGACCATGTTGTCAATCCCAAAAGGAAACTTTAATTGTGACAGCAAGAGGTTGGTGAGTCAGGTATCTTAAAGTTTTCAAAAATAAAATGTATCAAGATCATTCCTACCTATTCCTAATGGATAGCCCTGATCTACCTTATAGCACTCCCTTTCCAAAGACTTTAAATATCAGTGAATAACAAACCCTGAAAAATATTTGAAAGAAACACTACATGATCACAGTCCACTGGAAGACCAAGTTTCTTTCTCTAAAAGTTTAAATAGATGACTTATTTTATTTTTATGTTAGACCGAATCCTGATATCATCTCTACCAAGGTTTCTGCACTAATTTGCAGTTGTTTAGAGTCAGGTTGCCTCTTCTTCACCCACACAGGTCCCTGGAGCAACTGAAACTCAAAAATAGGCTTCCATATTTTGCTACATTTTCACAGAGGTGGGCTGAGCTGGCAGGTGCTCTGAGGTGGCATTAAAAGGTTCAGAGCTGATCTAACAACATGCCCCAGTCTGGCCACACAAGTTCATCACATGTGACTTAGAAACCTTAGCAACCTTTAATTGGCCTCTAGTCTTTGAACATGCTCTTCTCCAACTAGAACACTCTTTCCCAGACTCATTAAAGACTAATTCTTACTCATCCTTTAGTTTCCAATTAGTCTTCTCATTATGACCTACCATAGTACCTGATCAATTTCTTTTTATGGCACCCATTTATAACAATTTGCTTAGGACATATGTCACCCACAAGACCATGGCTATGAGGATCTAGTTCAGTACCAGACTTTGGTAAGACACTTGGCAAACACTGGTTGAATTAATGACAGGACTCATCCAACCATGATACTTAGAGTTGAAGCCCATCCAGGCTTTATCTGAGGTACAGTTATTGATTTAAACTTAAATAGGAAAACCATAATTTAAGTGACCAAAGAAGAAAGGGTGGTATGAAATACTGGTACAAACATAGGCTCTGAAGGCAGATCATTATAGTTTAATACACAGTTCTACCTCTTACCAGATCTATGGTCCTAGAAAAAATTATTTAACTGCTTTTATGCACATTTCCTTTGTTTGTAAAATGGGAATAAAGCTAGTAAAATACTAATAGGGCCATAATAAATATTACATGAGGCAATACATTCATAAAGAACATAATTAAAAAGTATCATGTTATTATCATTCAAAAACATGATAGCTATCTTAACTAAGATCATTGCTTTGACATCGTGCCCAGATCTCAATTCTCATTATGATGGGCCATGAACCTGACTTCTCTCATAATTCATAGACGCGGAACAAGATCAATTCTTGTGGGCTACTGTATTATGAAGTGATATGAGGTGTTAAACTGTTTAGAAAAGGTTTTATCACACATCACACATTTTTTTTTTTCAAAATTCAACTCTGGTTAAATTTGCCAAAACACTTTTGGCCATGGATAAGAAGAAGAAAGAAAACAAGGCAGTAATGGTTAAACTCAAACCAGAACTGGACTCACTGGGCTGACCCCTTAGTGTGAAACACCTATGAGAAATTGTAGACCTAGGGCAGCAAAGCCATGAGAACAGTAGAATCAGGGCCCAATCATACTTCTGTAAGCAATATCATGATATTCCCTGAGATAATTAAAATCCCCAGGACTCTCCCTCTGTCAGCTGAATTGAAAAGAAATTTCTAGAGCAGAATAAGTTTCCTTGAACCTTAAGCAGCCATTGGTTCTTGGCACTGAACATGGAAACAGCAGTTGGCTGTAAGTCAAGGCTATAAAAACAGTTGTATGAAATATGTGTAGCTAAGCAGCCGCTGACATTACAGAGTTCTACATAAAATTCCCAGGTCAGTTTCAGACACAACTAGGAGATCTCTTCATAATATTCACCAGAAGACGCCAGGATGAAACAGTCAAATGTTCCAAGCCTTCAAGTCCTCAAGTCCTTCATTCCACATTTCATTAAAACAGAGGGATGTGACTGTGACAGGGCAAAGAGAGAAAAGTAGGACAGGCAAACCCCACACAAACCTAATTAAGGGAAGAGGATCGAAAGATTTTAAAGGAGACATTGGAGTTGACTATAATGGAGAGTGCATGGTAAGGAGCTCATGAATTATTTGGACTAAGCATTTGTTATCTAAAAAAAATTAAATAGTAATTTTCCAGTAACTTATCTTGGTCAGGCTAAAGGGGTGGAAGGATAATGAATCTGAGAAATCCCTATCAATCAACAGTTTCAACCTCTCCCATAATGCATTTTACCAAAGCTGCTGTGCTAGCATTGCCTTTCATTTCTGCTTCACTGCCTGGAGGAGTTTATGAATAGTAAAAATGACTAAAGGATGTGCAGTAGAGGGGAGGGGAAGGAACTAAGGCCCTAGGTAATCTTTAAATTGTATGATCAGGTTCCAGAAATTTGACTTCATCTGTGATAAGGAATTTTACAAAAATAAATATTATAGTAAAAGAATGTTAGAGCTGGAAGAGACCTTTAAAAATATCCTTAGAACCCTATCTATTTAAAGGAACAGGATAAGGCCATGTTTACTTCAGAATAAAAAAAGCTGATAAGAATGTTTAGAAAATAAAATTCAGTTGGATAACAAATTATACAACTGACAAGATGCTTAATATGTTTGCATTAAGTTTTGGGGAAGTGCTAGGTTTAAGAAAGGATAAATATTTTTTTGAAAAAAAACTCTAAAAGACAACCGAGGATGGGTCTAGATAATGTTTAGACTTGTTCTTCATCTCTAGAAGAGAGTTAGCATTTATTAAAAGCCACTGTGTATACTGCATTTTCACATGTTTTATCTCCTTTAATCTTGATTATAAGCTCTTCAGACTATAAGCTAGGGTTACCTGACCAAACTGCAGGGAGTAAAATTGGGTAAGTAAAGACATTCTGGGATAAGCGAGACCTCTTTCTTGAATCAGGAACAGTGGTTGGTCATGTGCAAGCAAGAAAGGTACCAGAGCATCAGATGAGCAAATAGAGTAAAGCAAGAGGGAGTGCAGCAGGTAAAGGTATATAGGCACCACAAGTAGGAGAAAGAAAATCAAGAAGCAGGCTGGGGCTACATTGCAAAGCGTTGTATAAGCCACATAAAGATGTTCAACTTTTATCTTAAAGAACATTGAGAACCTCTGGATTATTTAAAGGAGGAAGGATGGGAATCAAAATAGTAATTTTGGTCTCTAGAAAAATGATTCTGGTCTATATTGAAAGATTGCAAGGCTGGAAGTAGGGAGACCAGAGAACAAGTTTCCAGGAAAGAAATGATAAAATAAGTGAAGAATTTATTCTTTTCAATCTGTCCAGTACATTTTCAAAGTGTAGCTGATAATTTAACCCTGTGATATTTAGAAAGAGGTTAAAGGAGTAGAAAGATAAATACTCAATGTAGAGAAGAAATCAGAGAGAGAATGAACAAAGAGTTAGCAGAGGAAAATGAATTTCTAAACAAGCTTTACAGAAAACAGGATTAAGTTACATTGGGTCTAACAGAAATCTGTCTTTTAACATCTGGCTTAATTCATTAAGCATAATACTCTCCAGTTCCATCCATGCTGTCACAAAACACAGTAGCTCTTTCTTTCTTTCTGCTGCACAGTATTCCATTCTGTAAATGTACCATAGTTTTTTGATCCACTTAATTCCTGTCAGGCATTTAGGTTGCTTCCAATTCTTGGCTATTGTAAATTGTGCTGCTATGAACATTGGGATGCATAGGTTCCTTGAATGGGCATTTTGGGATTCTTAGGGTATAATCCCAGCAGTAGAATTGCTGGGTTAAAAGAATTTCCATTATTTGTTTTTCAAGGAAATTCAAAAATGGTTTTCCACAGTGGCTGCATCAGTTTGCAGGCCCACCTGCAATGAACTAGGGTTCTCTTATCTCCACATCCTCTCCAGTACTTGTTGTTTATTGATTTGTTTATGATGGCTATTCCAACTGGTGTGAAGTGATATCTTATTGTAGTTTTAATTTACATCTCTCTGATGGCTAGTGATGCTGAACTTCCTTTTATGTGTCTCTGGGCCCTCTGTATGTCCTCCTTGGAGAAGTGTCTGTTCAAGTCTTTTGCCCATATTTTAATCACTTTCTCCATCTTCCTAGAGTGGAGTTGTGTGAGTTCTGTATATATTTTGGAGACCAAACCCTTGTCCGAAGTATCATTGGCAAATATATTTTCCCATATGGTTGGTTCCCTTTTCATTTTGCTGATGTTTTCTTTAGCTGTGCAGAAGTTTCTTATTTTGATGAAGTCCCATTTGTTTATTCTTTCCTTTATGTCCCTTGTTCTAGGGGACATACCGGGGAAAATATTGCTGTGTAGAATATCAGAGATTTCTCTGTCTGTATTCTCCTCTAGGACTTTTATTGTGTTATGACTTATATTTAAGTCTTTTATCCATCTTGAGTTTATTTTTGTATGTGGTTTAAGTTCATGGTCGAGATTCATTTATTTTTTCATGTAACTGTCCAGATCTACCAACACCATTAGTTGAGGAGGCTATTTTTACCTCATTTTATGCTTCTGCCACCTTTGTTGAATATTAACTGATCATAGGGACATGGGCTTATTTACGGACTCTCTGTTCCATTGATCTGTGTCTATTCTTCTGACAGTATCAGACTGTTTTTTGATTACAGTGGCCTTATAATATAGTTTGATGTCAGGTATTGTGATCCCTCCTACCTTGTCTTTTACAAAATAGCTGAGGATATTTGGGGTTGTTTATGGTTCCATATAATTTTTTTAAGTTATTTGTTCTACATCTGTGAAATATGTCATTGGTGTTTTAAATGGGATTGCATTAAACCTATATATTTCTTTGGGTAGTATGGACATTTTGATGATGTTAATTCTTCCAGTCCATGAACACAGTATATGCTTCCATTTATTTGAATTATCCTTAATTTCTTTCTACAGTGTTTTGTAGTTTTCTAAGTACAGGTCTTCCACCTCCTTCATTAAGCTTCTTCCTAGATACTATATTATTCTTTTTGATAAAGTAAATGGGATGTTTTTCCATATTTCTGATTTTGATATTTCATTTTTGGTGAACAAAAATGCCTTTGCATTCTGAAAGTTGACTTTGTTTTGCCAAATTCACTTAGTAGTGAAATCGAGTAGTTTTTTGATGGAGCCTGTTCAGTTTCTTGTGTACACTATCATGTCATCTGAAAACAGTGACAGTTTTACTTCCTCCTTTCCAATTTGGATGCCTTTTCTTTCATTCTTTTGTCTGATGGCTGTGGCTAAGACTTCTAATACTATGTTAAATAGAAGTGGTGAAAGCGGACATCCTTGTATTGTTCCCAATCTTAGTGGTAAAGCTTTTAAATTGGTCTATTCAATGTAATCTTGACTGTAGATTCCTCGTGTATTGCCTTTATTATGTTGAGGTATGCCCCTTTCATTCCCACTTTGCTGGGTGTTTTTATCATAAATGGGTGCTGTACCTTATCAAACTATTTTTCCTCTTCCATTGATATCGTCATGTGATTTTTGTCTTTCCTTTTGTGTATGTGATGTTACATTTATTGTTTTGCAAATA
>PVJD01006903.1:62186-91535 GCA_004026545.1 Mormoops blainvillei | reverse complement strand
TTTTGAAATTAAACAGCAATAAAAGACATCTAGTGACACACATTAAGAGCTTGGCGACTATCTCAGAAGCATTCACCGAACAGTTCAATGGGGTAAGTTGCTATGACAAAAGTTTTGCTCTCTTAATATATTTATTTTAGGGTCAATGACTGGAAGCACTAAGAAATAAGAAAAATCCCCCGTTTAGTAGATGAGGATGTCAGAAGTGAGTGACTCAGGGCGGCAGCTTGAAAAACCACTGCCCATGTCAGGCGCTTCCCCGAGGTCTCTTAGCAAACAGTCCTGACTCACCTGGGGCTGTCTCTGCTTCCCTTTCTCTGCTTCTGTTTCTTCCATCCCAGGTGGCCCCAGCCACCTCCGGCAGCCACCAGTTAGTGAGGACTACACCTAGCGAGTCTGTTTCTAACCAGCACAGGAAGAGAGAGCTGAGCTTTGTCTCAAGGAGAAGGCTCAGTCAGCCGGCAGCCCAGGAGATGCCACCTGGGCCAGCTGGTACCCGGTGCTGGCACAGAACAAAGATGCAGGGGTGCCCGGGGGCCTGTCTCCAACACGGAGCAGGCCAGGTCTTTCCAAAGAATGGACACCATGGAGCGAGGGCGAGGGAATCAGCTAACAGAGGGAGCAAGACACCATGGAGGAGAACGGAAGGATGGCCGCCAATGAAAAGTAATGGCAGCCAGGATGCAGGCCAGTCAGAGCAGAAGGCGTGAAACGCGGCGTCAACGCTTCGGGCACAGCAGAGGCCATGAGCCACGGCGGGGCAATCAGCTGTGACCGCACTACATTTTTTCACATGGTCTCCACCATGAGAATCAGAATATTCCTTCTAGAAATAAGGTCATTGCAGAGTTGAAGGAGGAGAACGTAGCATTAGGGCGAAAGCTGGTGGTTTCCATGAAGAAGACCTTCATCAGCTCATGAGTGTACCTGTCACGTTAAAACTGAAAATTTGTTTAATTTTTATTTTTCAATTACAGTTGGTGATGTTATGTATGTTAGTTTCAGATGAATGGCATGGTGGTTAGGCATTTATTTAATGCTACGAAGTGATATCCCTGATCGGTCTAGTACCCACCTGGCGCTGTACAGTTGTTATAATATCATTGCCTAATTCCCTGTGTGGTACCTTACGGCCCCGTGACTACGTTGTAAGTGCCGATCTGTACTCTTTAATCCCTCCCCCTGCTTCTCCACTCCCCCACGTGGCAGCCATCCGTTTGCCCTCTGTGTCTGTGAGTCTGGTTCTGGTTTTTTTGTTTGTCTTGTTCTTTAGATTCCACAACACTAAAGTTGTTTTAAGTTAGGTACTGCCTCCTTTTGAGTCAGGTCCTTAAAAAATACCAAAAAACAGCAATATGATGTCATTTTTACACACTCAATAATTAATACTAAACAAAAATGTTCACCTGGAAATAGTCACAGGCACTTTAAAAATGGCAAAAAAAGTTTTTCTTGCACCTTATCTGGGCCTGAACGCTTGACCCATTGATGCTACTGACTGAAGAAAGCGGGCGTGGTTAATGTTAAAGCCGGTCCTTAGTGCCAAGGTTCCAAGCGACCATTAAGGAGGTGACGTGTACACAACAGAAACTGCATCCCAGAGTGGCCAAAAGGACAGGCTAGTGAAACTCCAGCCCAAGGACTTCCTGGAGGGCATCGGGTAGGTGCAGGTCACAGCAGCGACTTTCATCCAAGGTCCCCATTAAAGCAGACACTCTCGGCACATCACAGAGCTCTGAGCAGCCATGGGGGCCGCTTGCAGAGCTTTCGGGGGGAAGCAGGAGATTATCCGTGAACCGGGCCTAACAATGCGGGACAACCCAGATCTTTAAAAGCCAAGAGCCTAATCTGGGATTTGCTCAGGGACCAAGAATGCTAGTCATTGCTGACTGCCTTAGGGGAAAGAATTCTACATTCTCACTGAGGTCGCTTCTCTTAACTGCTAAGCAGTAGTAGAAGGAAGGGTTTTCGAATGATTTCAAGTAAAAGGCCAAAGTCTATTGTAGACTATGTTCATGTTTCCAAAACCCTCACTGAAAAGTTCAATTTCACTGGCGTGTTTTGTTTTGTTTGTTCGTTCGTTTACTTCGCTCACATTGATGCCAGCTTTACACAACCAAAGACACACGACCTGCAGTCCTGTGGCTGAACTGCTCTATGTTAGGTGTCCATAGTACAAAATGCCTGACGACCAGTGAGCTCAGAGAAGGATTTGAAAACGGCCTAACACACATGGAACAAAGAACAGCAAGTGCGGAGTGCTGTGTGCAAACGTGGCTCTTTATAACTTAATTTGTGTATCAAAAATGTCCCCTCTCTAGTGTCTTACTTCTCTCATATACTTAAGACCAATGAAATATTGTGTGATCAGGATGACACGCAGACATATATACACGCACATTTGTACTTGTAGATTTTTTAAACATCAAGGAAATCAAAACAGATTTGTACGCTGAATCTATGCTCAGTTCCTTAAACACTACCAGTGATTTCATAGTCAGGGATCAAGCCACCTAGAGACTTTCAACTCTCCCTAATGAGAATGCCAAACTGAAAACCTGTAGACAGGTTTCAACTTTCTTCATCTACCCACTAGAGGAATTCCCCAGATATTTAGGATTCAAACTGTGTTTTGCAAGCAGATGAGCTTAAGTGTCGACCCCAAAAGGACACATACTCTTCAAGGAAAAGCAAGTTCAACATGCAGGTTCCAGTAGCTTCAGGTACTTGCAGATACAGAACAACCCTTCAGTACAGACAGCGGGCTGGGCCTGCACTGCTAAACTGGCCTAATGACTCAGGGACGTCCCGGGCAGGAAGAAGGGTCCCACTGAGCTTTCCTCACTGCAGCCTAGATGAGGTCAATGCAGAAAGTTCGCCATGGCCGGAGAAAGCCCTGCTCTGGGATTCTGAACCCTCATCCTTGCTCATATGATTCAATACTCTCTTTCTGGAAAAAGGGACTTACCGTTACAGCTTCTAACAACAGGGAGGCCTAGTAAACAGAGAACGTTTAACTGGGTGTCTCAAAAGAGTAAGTGCCAACAGACCAAGCCGCTCAAAAACAAAAGCAAAATCACTGGGAAGGCTGGGAGAAGAAATGGCTTCACGTTGCCTTCCATAAGAAACACATTCCACACCTTCCATTCCCCCTGCTTCTCAACTGTCAAGGCTGCTAGACAAGGCTGGCGAAGAGGAAGTCTTCCCAGGCTCACGGACATCTAGCGCTATGGGCTCCAGGTGCCTCAGTGGGCTCCTGCCACCGGCCTTCCCAACGTGCCTCAGGCCAGAGTGGGTGACTCACTAAGAGCCCCTGTGGCGCAGTGAGAGAAAGGTGCTAGGTGAGAGCGGCTGGGGGAAACCAATGGAGGGGAACGAGTAGACAGTGACTCCGTCAGGCAATGAAAAGGGGCGTGTGTCCTCCAGTGCTGACACAGACCCCTCTGAACTAACAGACTTCATTACAGCAAATGGCTTCCCACAGCCCCGATCACCCAGGCTCACGGGAAAACACCCACATATGGCAGATGCCGACCTGTATCCCAAGTGCCAAGCTCCCCCATGAGTAGAGTGGCTCACAATTCTGGGTCCCAGCATAAAACACAGGCCAGTCAGTGTTTTGGGAATGGTCCCTCCCCCCCAGGGTAAGGGTGAACGCCAGTAGCCACCCTCTCGAGGTTGTTACCAAGCCCTCCAGACCAGTGAGCTCACCCAGAAAGGCGGCACTGGGGAGTGACTCGGTCTGGAGCCAGACTGTCTAAATTTGAGTCCTGGGTTCCACCAATTCCTAGGCGGTGACCTTGGGCACAGATGTGCCCCTGCACCAAAGTTCCCGAGTTTGTCAAATGGTGCACTGACAGAGCCAGCCACACAGGCTTGTTGTGACGGTCAATTAAGTTGAACAAATAATAAGCCCAGAACAGCGCTTGGCACATGGGAAGTGCTCCATGCACACAGGTTGCCCTTACAGGGGCAGGGTCCAGCCTCCCCATCCCCTGACCCCATGTCAACACAGCCACTTCCACAGTTGCATCTCTGGCACTGCCATTTAAAGCTTCCTGTGCTAGGGTCCACCTGGCATCTGAGCCATTAGCTGCACCTTCAAATACAATTTTCTCCATGTAAAGGCCTGTGGCAGAAAGGATACAAAATGGAGCAAGATCTATTTTCAGTGCTGGTATCCTGCTAAACCATTAAGTAGCTCTCGGTCTTCGGAAGAGGAACTTCACTTCCCAAAGTGGGAGTGATCAAAGTATCTACCTCACAGGGTGTTGTTACAGGATTACGAAAGCCATGCATGTAAAGCAAGGTATAAACATAAGGACTCAGTGAGTGATAGGAATCAGTACTAGCATTATTATTGTGGTTAACATTTATTTTTCTGTCCTTCATGGTCTGTTTGTCTCCACACGGCCACACACACACACACACACACACACACATATCACCCTCTAATACCGTTAACTTGCTATAGTCTGAAGTTCGTCAAATGCCAAAGTCATAAGTGCGCGGGGGAAGAAAACACCAGACAGGAAGCAGAGAAAATGTGGGTTCTGGTCTAGGCTCTCGGCTAACCAGCGTGTGACCATGCACACAGCCCTCTTATAACTACTGTGGCTTGCGTATCTTGGGTACAAAGGAAAGGGGAGGATCTGCAGATCAGCACTGTCACTTTCAGTTCCCAAAACCAGTCATCTCAAGCGCATGACCATGGGCTCACCCCTGGAGCAGGTGGCTCTCCAGGATCTATGCCTCTCATTGGACGGGAGGCAGGGACAAGCCTGTAGATTTCAAGGGCGGCCAAGTGTAGAGGCAGCAAAGGCCCTACCAGGGGCAACCGGCGTGCCCTGGGCACGCACAGGAAGCTGCCCAGGGCCATGATCAAAGGGCCTGGGTGAGACTGGCTCCGTCTTCTCATCTTCTTTACTGGGGTGGAGGGCCCACCTCTAACCCTTCACTCCCAGTTCCAGAGTGTCTCTCATTCTTGGAAACACGGTACAGCCGTCCCCACTCCAGTCCTTTGTCCATAGCATCAGAGATGGATCCTGCTGTTAAAGAACGTTCACTCGGTTCTGAAAATCCATGCTCTTAAAAAGGGTCCTTCCTTTCTTAGATACTTTTGCACCCTGCTCTGGACAAGTGATATGCTTGATCATGAAGAATTTCATAGCCGTATGCCAGAGGACATGGGAAAATACCAGCTTTAATCATTTTTTAATGAAGGGTGCCAACTGGTGAACAAAAGCATCTCAGTGTGAGTTCTGCAGTGGGAGAAGCCAGCAACACGAGAGAGTCCTTTTTAAGTGCTTTGGTTTCAGGCAGGAGTCAAAATTCATATCCCTTTAATTTCAAAACATAAACCATATGAGACTGTCCCATAAAATTAATGTTTGCTGCTGTTTATTCTCTGTTCCTTGGTGAATTATTAAAGTCAAACAGTGCAATTCTCTCATCGGTGATATATGGCCCCAGAAGGCTGATTTGCATCTATCCAGGGGCACTTATTTTTGATAAATATTCTTATTAATAATCTAATAAAATGTCTCATTTTGTTATGATCAACCAAATGACTCAAATGATGTTTAAAAATTCAGCACTCCAACCCAATAGCCTGGATGAGGCTGCTGAGTTGACATTAATTTAAAGTGATTTTTAATTTTACTTGGCATTATTAGTGAGATCATGGATAGATTTTGGAAAAACAAAAACAAAAACTTCTTTTTAAAAATTTTGGTCCCAATGCTATCTATCAAAGGCAATATTTTAACAAGATTCAGTAAAACCGATCTGATTACAATGATAATCACAGAGAGCAAAGGCCAGAGGTGAGAGGTTCTGGCAAGACAAATTATCTGACAGTCAGCCACACACACCCGAAGTTGGGAGGCAGGCTGCAGGCCTAGACTGTGAGAATAAAGCTCTGTCGACAATAAGAACAACACTCAAACATACGTCCATTTTCACTCCTAACTTCCTCACCTTCGTCCCAAACTGCCCTTTAGTGGAGGTGGGCATTTATAAAAGCAAGGGCTAAACTGTGCTGGGCCTTTGTCATGGTGGGTAGGAATCACAATGCTGACCACAAGGCCGGCTACGTGCAGGGGGGGAAGGAGTTGTGCACATAGAAAAACCTCCCTCCCTCCCTCCCAAAGAAACCAAGGGCCCAGATACTTAAAAGGACGGAAGCAAAGGGTTTCTGAGATAATGGGTGAAACTGCATCAATTCTGCAAAAGTAGTTCTTATTTTCCCAGGACCCAGAATATTTGATTTCTGGATTGTTCCTTTGTCCTTGTCTCTTTAAATCCCACATTTTGAAAGTAACACTCATTACACAGCTGCTAAAACTAAAGCACTTTTAAAAAGACCCCAAAACTGGTAATGCCAGCTTCCCAAACTGGAGAACTCCTATTAAGATGCATCTGATGACCCTTGTTTATCATGGTGATGAGCAGCAGCCAACTTTAATTGGCCTAAGCACTCAAGTTCTAAAGAGCAGAGGCCAGGCGGGTGTCTCTAGGAGCTAATACCTTGTTCAAGGTCTGAGTGTCCACGGTCCGTAGAACAACAGACTGGGTGACGGGGGTGGAGAGGGTCTGGTGGAGACACAAAGGTACCCTTACTCCCCAAAGACACTGTCACTGAAGTTGGAGTCAGGAAGCACACAGATACTGAGGCCACGGAGGACCACGACCAGTCAGTCACAGAGACCTGGTGATGCTGGGTGGAGCGGGGCGGTACGGGAGGGGAAGAATCTTGAGAAAACTATAAAGTTTTATCGGAAACACAGTAACTGTAAAGTAAAGCAATGGTTAGGTCATTCATATGAGAAAGCTGCAGTTGGGGGAAAAAAAACGATTGGGGTTTTCCTGCTTCTGTTGGATAACCCAGGACGGTTGCTCAAAAACCCTTCCTAAAAGGAGTCTAAGGGGCTGGATCTGCTGGTGCTGCTTATGGTCCAAGTACACCGGAAGTGGCTGTAACACTCGTGTTTGTTTGAGGGGTGGTGGTGTCTGTCTGTCTGTCTGTCTGTCAGAATGATGGCTGAAAGGGGGAAGGATATTTAATCTAGAAATGTCTACTAGCTAATTAGTATGGTAAATTTTAAATAGAGGAATGAAAATTAACCTTATGTTCTAACCTGTCTTTCCCATTCAAATACATTTTTTAAATGACAGGATTACTTGTGAACTTTTAAAAATGATTTCAAGGAACTAGGATGACTTTTAAGTGAATCGGTTTCTAATCCGAATTCTATCAAGAAAAACTCCTGTGACACACCACACTTAGTTGTAAGAGACACACGTGCTCCATTTGGCATTAAGCCCACAGGTTTAGGAGGCTGGTGGGGCCCTTGGCAGGGCTGCTTTGCCATCTTTGGTTTTTGTTCCAGAGCACAATACCCTCTGATCCTAAAAACTGGGGTAGTGGAACTTGTTACCTTTTAAAGAGATAGTTCACATTGATAGGATAAATAAATATTAATCTGGGGGAACCAACCCTTTGGGAAAGTATATTTGCCAATGATAACCTCAGACAAGGGTTTGATCTTCAAAATATAAAAAGAACTCACATGACTCCACTCTAGGAAGACAAACAATCCAATTAAAAAATGGGCAAAGGACCTGAACTGACACTTCTCCAAGGAGGACATACACAGGGCCCACAGACATATGAAAAGATGCTCAACATCACTAGCCATCAGAGAGATGCAAATTAAAACCACAATAAGATACCACCTCACACCAGCCAGAATGGCTAATGTGAACAAATCCACAAACAACAAGTGCTGGTGAGGCTGTGGAGAAAAGGGAGCCCTAGTGCACTGTTGGTGGGAATGCAGACTGGTGCAGCCACTGTGGAAAACAGCATGGAATTACCTTTAAAAACTAAAAATGGAACTGCTTTTTGACCCAGCAATTCCACTGCTGGGGTTACACCCTAAGAATCCTGAAAGACCAAATTCAAAAGAACCTATGTACCCCAATGTTCTTAGCAGTGTTACTTACAATACCAAGTGCTGGAAACAGCCTAAGTGTCCATCAGTAAATGAGTGGATCCCAAAACTGTGGTACATTTACACACTGGAATACTACACATCGGAAAGAAAGAAGGAGCTCCTACCCTTAGTGACAGCATGGATGGAACTGGAGAGCATTATGCTAAGTGAAATAAGTCAGGCAGTGAAAGACAGATACCATATGATCTCACCTATAAGTGGAGCCTAATCAACAAAATAAATAAGCAAGCAAAATATAACCAGCAACATGAAATAAAAAACAAACTGAAAGTGACCAGAAGGTATGGGGGAGGGGGAAACCGAGGGACAGAAGGGAAGGGGCCAGTCAAGGAACATGCATAAAGGACCCAGGGACAAAGACAACAGGGGTGGGGAGAAGGATTGAATGTGGGAGGTGGCGGGGGGTGGGCAGAGGAAAGTAATGAGGGAAAAATGGGGACAACTGTAATCGACCAATAAAAATTTTTTGAGAAACAGAAAATAAAAGTATTAATCTGGCTCAGGAAAGAAAAATGATCACACTCAAGGAAGAGGCTGTGAATATAAAGTGTGATCCTGAAACGGAATTTGCAACCCTTTTTGCAACCCATCCCTTCCCACTAAATCCTCTCTCAGCTTCTCACCCCACGAGACATTTTTCAGGAGAGGAAGGTGCTCCAGTGGATGTGACTGAGAAAACTACCAGCTCGTTATCTCCTTTAATGTCTGTGAGAACCCTAACTTCCTCAACGGAAAGAAAGCGGAGCTGAAGCAGCCTGGTTGCTAGTGGCCATCCCTCAGAAACCGCACGGCCAAGTCCAGAAGCCAGGCGGTGGTTTGATCTCCTCTCTGCCGCTGGATAGAGTGGAAGAGGGGTCACATTCACATACCAGCAACGGAAACCTCTGACGTGCGTTCAGGAGCCTGGTCCTGAGCCAGTGCTGGGACAGCAAAATGACCACTCTCCATCCTCAAAAGGGTCGCTGCTATTGGGGTGACAGATAACGCAGCAGGTGGGCACAGTGCAGAGTGGTCACTGGCATGGAAACAGTCAAGGCGGTGTGCCCTGTTCTGCCCGGTGTCAGAGAACGCGGCCAGCACAAGTCCCGAGTGCATGCCCTGCTCAGATCACTGTCGCCCCCTGAAGGAAGGGGGCTCGAGCAGGAACGCAGCAAGAGAGGAAGCAGATGCCAGCCTGAGAGGGGCTGGATGTGTGTGTCCAATACATTAGGGTGAGGGACCCCTACAATATCTGCAGCATAAAAGTGACAAAATCGGGCTTGCAGTTTAGAAAAAAAAAAAGGTGATCTGTAGGGTACCTGCAAGGGTTAGGCAAGCGCCAGGAAGGAAGAAACCTTTCCTGAGGAACTGTGTCTGCTGCCTCGCGCACCTGGGACACGCGCCCGCCGAGGCGAGCACAGGCTCTGAGGGGAGCTGTTCAAAGGGGGGCTGCAGAGCCCCAGATCCAGCAGATTGCTGCCAGTGACGTGGAAGGGGCAGGAAAGGGGGTGCCCCTCGAGGGTCAGGAGGGCCACTTAGGAAGATGCTGCAGTGACACAGGCGACAAAGGGAAAGAACCAGAGCTACTGCAGTGGAGAAGCCCTGTGTGAGAGCTGTTTAGGAGAAAGAACAGGACTCGGAGACTAACGGGCTACGTAGGTCAAGGCAGACACAGACTTGTACACCTACTTGAATGTTTCCATTTCCTGGAGTAGGAATTTGGGAGGAGAGACCTGCTGGGCAAGATCGTGAGTTAAGAAGCACTTGAGATCTCCGTGGGCGTACATCGGGCTCTCAGAGATTTGGAGTCTGCCAGGGTAAGGAACGCCACGGGTATGAATGCAACCTCCCAAGGTGAGAGCGTGGAATAAGACAACACCAGGACCAGGGATGTGCCTTGGGGAAGCGAGAACACTGCCAAAGGGAGCAAAGAGCAGGCCAAGGGGGAAGGACGAGGAGGCCAAGTGTTCTGGAAGACAAGATGGAGAGAGATCGAAGTGGGTGTCCTTGGTCGGCAGAGACCAGCGGTGAGCACCGCTGTTCACGTCCTACCATACTAACATTTTATCCTAAAATGCAGTAAGGAGATCGCTGAGCAGGAACTACAGCTAGTCTCTGAGATACACTTCAAAATGTTGTACCTTGCACTGTAGCTGGATCCTCGACTTTTTACCCCCTAGCATTTCATTAAAAGAAAAACGTCCCAAGGATACTTTATCTAGGGAGTCATTACAATAAACATGCTGTTAGCACAAGGTCAAGCTGAAGAAGAATGTGAACAATACGGCACTGGAGATGCTGCTGGGGGCGTGAGGAGGGGGCTGGAGGGGAGGAAACGGCTGGACAATGCACAGATGTCTACGTTTTTGCTGCCAGGAGTTTAGACAAACAGGAAGACCTTCAACTTCTCCAACTGGGGACGCTCGGTTTTGCCTGATGAGCGGAGGGGCTGAGCACATGACTGGAACACAAAATAGAAAGTTGTGATTAAGGCTGCAAGAACTTCCCGCAGAACCTACACGCAGCCTCGCTGGCAAAGAAACTCGAGCCGGCTTACCCTGCGCCCAGAACAAGCTCCCTCTGCCTGCGGCCCGCCCACCGCTGGCCCGTGGGGTTTTGGGCTTATGGTCTGTGGGGTCGTCTGAGCTGCACCCACGCGTGGGACCCAAATAAGGTCCAGACATCGCTTCACAATTCGAAAATTTCCTGCTGACATCTAGTAGAATTCATGGGTATGAAGCCTCTGAGTGAGAACCAAAGGAAAAAAAGCCTGGGTTAATTATCCAAACAACATGCTCTGTTCAACAACTGTATCACAAGGAAGTTAGAAGAATTATTAGAAGTCCTCTGCACTTCAAAAGTTAGGAATATCATTAAATGTTTTCTCCTTGCAAACAGTTACATATTTCTCCCTATTCAGGAATGTAAAAATAGTTTTAAAAACTATGCAAACAAGGAATATTTCTTGAAATAACTAAAGACCCAGAGCATCGCCCAAGTGGTACCCTTAACTGTTAAACATAAACACTCTGCTGCCTCCATAGCTGGGTTTGTCAACCGTGACACTTTAACATCTGGGGCCAGATAATTCTTCCTTCTGGGTGCTTGTGTTGTACATTACACGATGTTTAGCAGGAGCCCGGCCTTTTCCCATGATATGCCAGTAGCACTCTCCTAGTTATGCCCATAAAAAATTATTTTAGATACTGAAAAATGTCACTGGGGGACAATTCTGCTCTAAGAGGCACCCACTCTTGGTTAAGGTACAGGGTCTAGACTCAAATGAGGTTCAAGTCCTGGCTATGGCAACGGCGACAAAATCAAGTTGGGCCTCAATTTCCCCAACTGTGAATAGGGGCGATACCACCTACTTCATTGGGTTGATGTGAACATTAAGTGAGAAAGTAAGTGTAAAATGCTCTACAGAGAGCAAGCATTTAGTAAATGGTAGTAATGATAATGGTTAAAGAAGACAGTTGTTGACCCATGACCTTGGAAGACAGAATCAAGAAGGTCATTTATTTGGCCATCTGGTAAAAACAAACTGCTCACATAGCTCATGTCTAAACAGTCTGTACAAGGGCACTTATGTTAGTATGCTAGAAACAAACCACGGATTAATACTAACCTTGACGGAGACCATGTTGCATTTATTCCTTCTGGAATGAAGTGGGTGGGGGTAGGAATAAAGGAGAAAGAAGTGAAATGGAAAAATAGCTACAGGCCAAACAGAAATATTCTGCCACAAAGAGAAAAAGGTAAAAATTCACACCTCTTAAAAACTAGGCCACAAACTAAAATAAAGGTGCTAAATTTGCGGAGAGGGCGCCGTGGTAAGAGTTGGTGAATCCCTACAGTTAAAGATGGTAGGGAACAGGGCAGTCCTCAGTGGATGTGGCAAGGAGGGGAAGTGATACAGGCACACACATCAAAGCAGCAGGAAGATGTGAGCACTGCAAACCCTCCTTCTCCGGCCAAGAGCTGTCTTAGAGCTTGCTCCTGTCGACGCGACTGGGCCTGCTGACGCGGGTGGCACAGCCACCCAGGGCCTCCCCACTGTCCACAGCCTTTGAGGGGAGCAATGGGGAGCCTCGGACCAGATCTCTCCCACTAGCTGTTTCCTGGCCCCTCAGTGGGACTGGAAGGATTTTAAACCTGTCAGTGGGAAACGGTGCCACAGTCAGAAAAGCCACCCTCTCAGCCTCCTCCCCCCGCCTGAAACCCCGAGCCCCATTCACCACCTCCGCACACTCAGGGAACCGAACGGCTGCCTCTCCCGCTCAGCCCCACGCCTGTGGGGCTTCACACTCAGGCTGGGTTTGGATGGAATAAGCAGAATGCAAATACTGAGTTAATCAGCATCCAGACCTTTTCGTGTAAAAACAGTGGCTTTATCTGGTAGCTGAAGTCTAAAATGAGCCGTTTAAAACAGTCATCTGACTCACGGAGGGCGCCCACACTAAGTTGGATATCTCTTCTAATCAATCATTCGAAAATGCAACCAAGTCTTTGTGAGACGAAGTGTGGCAATAGTGAAATACCCTCTTCATTGTCTTTTTTTCTGACCCACATTTTACTTACATCTCAATAATATGCTGTTGTCTATTATGTCATTCAAATGCACCATATTTTTCTTTTTTCATTAAAGTAAAATAAATAACCCAGAATAGTAGTAGGCCTGTGCCCAGCACTTAAGGCCGCACACATTAACACTCAACAATACACCCACACATCTATATAATCTCTGAGCCCAAGTCTTGTCCACACAAAAACCCAGTGGAGGCGAGTGATTTTTCGCCCTGATATGCTATTATGTTATTGTCAGTTGAATGTACTCTAAGAACCAAATAAGGAAAACAAGACAACCCTCCTTTCTTGCCTGAAGGAAGGCCACACGGTGCCCTCCATTTGACCCCAACATCAAATCAAAGACATCACATGGTATTTACATTCTAGGGTAATTTTTGCAAGATAAAAACTTCCACAGCATGGCTCAGAAAATAAAATGTTTGACATAAATGAAGTATCCAACAGGTAGTAGAGGTTAGAAATTTGAAAAACAGGCAACAAATATAGACTTGACTTAAAACATCCTAAACCATTTTGAGAAACTCCAGAAAGTTGAATGCTAACCTCACTTTGTCAGAATTAATCTGGGAAACATTTAGTCCTGTGTGAAGGAGAATGGGGCTTCCCCAGCCAACATCTGGTCAAGTCACCGTTTCCATAGTTAGCTCCTGTCAGTGTTCTGTCTGAGTAACGAAGTGTTTCTCTCCCACCTTGGCTGGGAGGACGAACATGGGGCCAAACACCTTGGAGACTGAAAAACAAACAGACTCGCTTATGTTTTTAACTCAGTTCTGTCTGGAAATCAGGAAGCAAGGCTGAAGATTAACCTTTGGGGAAGTTCTTAATGCTGAGTTTTTTGTTATTTTTTTAAAGTTCAAATGAGAAGTCACCTAGAGCGTAGAAGTAAAGGAGGCAAACAAATGGACAAATGGCAACATGACTTTCGGATTGTCCCCTGGGAGGCACAGTCTACCCTCATCACTTGGGGTGATTTTTAATTCAGAAGGGGCAGAAATGTGGATTGGCTTCCTGTCCTGTTATTTCACCTGACCCTTGCGTTTGTAGATTTTATATACAAAGTCCCCTGCCTCAAAACGAAGGGAGACGGCCAATTTCCCTGTACAGTGAGTCCTTGAATAATGATTTCATTCAACATCATTTTGTTACAATGTAGAGGAGAAAAAAAAGTCAATTCCCAGCAGGGGCCACTGTCTGTGCGGAGTCTGCGCTGCACCTGGGTTTTCTACAGACTCTGGTTTCCCGCCACATCCCACAGACACGTGCATGGGGAGCGCTGGTGTGTCTCCATCGTCCCAGTCCGCGTGAGTGTGGGTGTGAACGGCGCTGTGATGGAAGGGTGTCCTGTCCAGGGTGGGTGCCCACCTTGTGCCCTGGGCTGCCAGGATAGGCTCTGGAAACTCGTGACCCTGAACTGGAATAAACAGGTTGGAAAAGAATGATCTTACTTGTTTTTATTAATCTTTCCTAAATATATGTATAGCTCACATTTATTTCAATGTTTAATAGTGAAAGGGCTTTGGGTCTTTATTTAGAAGTTTCGTGATGGTTTTGTAACTAGAAGCACGCTATAGGAACTTAACTCTTATTTATGTCAATTAGTTTAGGGTAAAATTGGTTTCATTAGATGTTGTTTCACTTAAAGTCACAGTTTCCACGAACCTACTAACAATATTAAGTGAGGACTTACTGTGCTCCTAGTGAAGCCCAAGAATGATTTCAGGTTTTACTTCATTTACATGAGAAGGAATGAAAAAAAGATTATGAAATTTTCAAATTTCATTATTACGACAGTTTTTAGTCCCATCGAGAATAACTGCAGAGTCCTGGCCAGTGTGGCTGAGTTGGATGGAGTGTCATCCTGTAGACCGAGGGGTTGTGGGTTTGATTCCCGGTCAGGGCACATGCCTAGGTTGTGGGTTTGATCCCCAGCTGGGGTGCGTGTGAGAGGTGGCTGATCAATGTTTCTCTCCTTCTCTCTCCCTCCCTTCCTCTCTCTAAGAATCAGTAAGCATGTCCTCAAGTGAGGATTAAAAAAAAAAAAAGTAACCGAACAATGTCATTCAGCAGGAAAAATCAGCTAACTCCCCACCGTCTGCTCCCAGCTTTAACTGTCCAGACACTCGATGTTTATTGAACTGCCTGGATAAGACTGTGAAGTCAGGGACGCTTCCTATCCTGAGTGCTGAAGAGAGTGAGAATGGACAGGAGCTGGGATGATGAATAGTAACATCCAATACTCATCAATCTCTCCTTTTCATTTCTCTTGTTTCTCAGGTCTGATAATCCTCTTTATTTTCTGAACCTGACAGTTGCTAGGACTTCTCATTGATTACAATCGATCTCTGAACCACTGCTATCTGTCTAAAATTGGATCTTTCTTTAGGGTAATTGTGCTCCCAGGGGAAAAAAAATCCTGAACTGTTTAAACCAATGCATTTCTGGTGGGCATTTAGCAGCAGAACCATATTTGCTGTGCCCTTCTGAGTTAAAATACGCCTATGAGATAAATACCATTGTCCTAACTCAACTCTGTTCACACACTCCCATCTTAATCTCAGACTGTTCTCTACTGTGCTCTTTTCAACTCATTGTCATGTTTGTGCATTTATTGCAGGATGTGTTGATGCAGCAGACACTAAGAACGACAGTGACATTTCAAGTGACAGGCAGGCACTGTGCTGTGTACCATGAATGCACTGCTATTGAACATCCTCACTGCTTTCAGCGTAGTGCTATTATCTTGTTTCACAAACAGGAAAACTGAGGGTTGGGCCATTTAAGTGAATCATTAAACACAGAGCAGTCCCTCCGACATCCAAGATATAGCATCCACATTCAAAAGATGCTAATAAATACTAACAACCAAAATTCCATTTTAACAAGTCTAATGCTAACAAATTTTGAAAAACTGCTTTTTAAAAACACATTCTTCTACTGGACACAAACAGCCAAATGTAAACTGGCAGAGCCTTGTCCAATGCAAGCACCTTCATACCTTAAAATTAAAAGCTTACCCGAACCACCCTGGCGGGGCAGCTCAGTTGGTTAGAGCATCGTCCCAATATGCCAAGATTGCAGTCTGATCCCTGGTGAGGCTACATACAAGAATCAACCAATGAATGCAAGCGATGTTTTTCTTTCTCTCAAACCAATTAAAAAAAAAAAACTGACTTAAAAAAAAGTTTACCCAAACCAACACCTAAAATCCTATAGCAGGTGTCTTTGTAAAAACTGAAAAGTACTTTCACCAGTGACCTCATTATCACAGCATTACCGAGAAAGGTTGAAAAGACTTGGTAAATTACAGCATTTCCCCCTGAAGCACGGTGCCACGGACTGCCTCTGAAAAGCGTTTTGCAATCTGCAGGCAACAGGGCTTCAGTGTCGGGTGGAGCCCCGCCACGCAGCAAGGCTGGTATGGAGCTGGATGATAAAATGCTCACAGCTTTAAAAACAGAAAGCATTACATGAGGAGACAGATGAAAGGATTTGTGAAACAAATCACCGAATTTTCGCAATCCTATAGAGTCTCACGAAGGGAAATCATCTGACAGACTGAATCATGAATTTTTGCAGTGCAAGAATTTATCAAAGCCTCACGGTATGAATCATAGCCACGAAATGGTTTTTAACATCCTTGTAAAAATCAGCCCATGAATGCAGCAACTTTTTCAAAAGCACTTGTCTTTTTGCTTTAGGTACTGACTCATTTAGCAATCTGTATAAATAATTAATGAAATCTACCTGAAGACTAAATTTCTGGAAACTAAAAGGGGAAAAAATAAACAATAACATTTCCATCCAAATGTGTCTAGTATCAGTTCACTATTAGGGAGTCTATGTCACTGTCTTTCCAAGTAATCACAGAGACACAAATCCAGGAAGGGCATGGATTTAGACACGTTTCTTTGATGGTGAGCAGGGTTCTGGGGCAAGACCGATAACACCCTTGCCTGTTGCCTACTGCCTGCCGACAGGTGGGCACACCCAGTGAGCCCAGGGTATGAAACAAGCTGCGATCTGCCATGATCTGGTGTAGACCGGGCAATGCGTCAGCAGACGTCAGGGACACAACGCCTGTTCTCTCCTTCACCAAGTCCACCAGCATCCCTACTACCGGGACCAGAGGACTGAATTCCTCTGCTTCCTAGGGACACTTGGGATTCACTGCTCAACTGCCGGAAAAATTAACTTAGGTCTAACTCAGTGCTGTTATCTTTTCAAAAACCAAGATTTCAGAAGACATCTTCCACATTCCTCGTATTGCTGCTCCTCTACAAAAGAGTACCACCCCTTTATGAACATATGTTGCAAGTACTAAACATTAAGCCCTAACTATAGGATATTTTTAAACAAATGAAGCTTTGTTCTATTACGTATGACAGTAATTCAAACCATATGAACAAAGTATTGCCTGGTGACATTCCTTTGAGGATGTGTGACAAATATATATGAGAGTAAATCAGCATGAACCATAACAAGTATTAGTTTGTCAATGCACTGTCCACATTGTGAGTAGGGGGTGGGAGGTGCGGGATGCCATGGGAAAGGTAAGTAGAAGCATAACGTTTCAATCTCCTTGAACAAAGGAAATTGGCAGGGGGACGAGGGGGGAGCCCATTCAGGCTGGAAAGAAGCCGGTGCTAGAACTAAAGGCTCATATTCCAAGGTCAGAGCCCCCTTTTCAGCAGAAGAAAAGTAAAGAGCGTCATTTACGTTTCTCCCTGCTTGTATGGATTGTTAAGTAATAAGCCATGTGCCAAAACCCTAATCTGTAGGATCAGCTCTGAAAAGAGGAAAAGAACTCTGCCAAGCATTTATCAACACCTAAAATTGTTTCTTTTCATTTTCAGAACTAAAGCTGTTTTATTAAATATTTTAAATCTGAGGTCCACCGCTCCCCTCTAAACCTGCAGGCACTACCTCAGATTTTAAGCCATTGCTCAAAGAAAGAAAGAGGGGAAAATGCCAAAGAGGCGATTAGAACGAGAGTAGAGACCCCCGAGCCCTCCCCAGCCCCGCAGGAATGCAGGCGCCCAGTTGCGGGCCTCGGCAGGGCTGCCCCTCACTCAGCCTTTCTGCACAGCCCAGGACAGCAGTGCCCCAGATGGCATCCTAGGAGGGGGAAGCTGGGCAGCTGTGGTCAAACCATCAGGTGACACCTGCTGGGTGCCGGTGAGGGCAGAGAGGACAACAAGGCTGGACCCCATGCCCCAGAGGGTACAAGTGGGGACCAGATACCCAGCCTCATAAAACCCTGGAGTCCCTCCTAGAGGGAAAGCAGGGGGAGTTCTCAGGGGCCACAGGAGGAAACGACAAGCAAGGGCAGCTTCCCAGGCCTAACCCCAGCACTGTGCTCTGGGCCACAGAGAGGTGCGGGAAGTCAGGGGGTCCCAGGAATCAGCCTGGTGCACAGAAGGGAGCACTGGACTGGGAGTCCAGGAACCTGCGCCTCTTCCAGCACCACCCTGAACCAGTTGTGTGTCCCTGGGCAGGTCGCTCTGGACCTCCACCGGCTCCTCCACACCGGCGGCAATCAGAAAGCGAGTTGTGTCCAGCTGGCGTGGCTCAGTAGATTGAGCGCTGGCCTGCAAACCAAAGGGTCGCCAGTTAGATTCCACGTCGGGGCACATGCCTAGGTTCTGGGCTAGGTGCCCAGCAGAGGGCGCACGAGAGGCAATTACACATTGATGTTTCCCTCCCCCTCTGTCTCCCTCCTTTCCCCTCTAAAAATAAATAAATAAATAAAAAGAAAGTGAGTCGTTAGGGGTCACTCACAGCTCACAGCTCCAACATCTGTGACTCAGTGATTAACTGTCCTCATGCCTCATCCACCCCTGTGCTGACTCACTCCGCCACACTGTGACTGTTGGGTTCTTTTCCTGACCATTGTTAGGGTTCAAAACAAAACCCAAACCCAATGGCAGAACGCCAGCTGCAGGCTCACTGTCCCCCACTTCCCTTGTTACTGAAGCAGCTGCACATCTTTGGGGGAAGCAAACGGCCTAAGTTTTAGTCCCAGGACCTCATCAAGGCCACGGCCGCCTCTGCCCAGGCCGGCCTTCACCATCCCCCCGCTGCTCTGACAAAACTCCCCGTTCCTGCCAACGCCGGACTGGGGAGGTAGAGACTGGGACGAGGCCCAGGGACTTCACGTGAGGAACCGCGCCAAATCACATGGCCGCCTCAACTTAAGCTTTTCACAGCTTAGAATATTATTTTTTGCCCTCTAAGTCTATAGCAAAAATGTAAATGCTTTAATGTTATTTTGTTGCAAGTTGAATAAGTTTGCTAGAATGTAGGAAGAAAAAAACATCACCTTCACAGGAATAAAAGGGAACAAAGCCATTTTCTAATGTCTGAGGACTGCTCCCATGATATTTTAGTTCTTTGTAGCCCACAAAAGGAAATGAGCTTTCACCTGAACCCTTAGACATCCCACAGGGTAAGACGTAAAGGACTAGTTTTGTGAGAGAAAGTGCTCTTGCCAAGGAACCAGAGAAACAGTTCTGCACTTAGCATCTAAGCACCTGAGGGCCCTGGCCTTCCAACCCAGGTGTTGCCCTGAGCAAATTGCCATGAGAAACAGGGAGAAAAGACAAGCCCCAGAAAGCCCCTTTGGTGCACAGACCCCCCTCACATCTCAGTTCCGGTCCTGCTTGTCTCATTTCCCCAGTGCTCCCCAAGCGGGGAGGGACTGTCCACAGTGGCCAGTACGAGGGAGGGAGGGATTGAGAAGAGCAAAGACCTAGGGCCCCTCCCCCAGCAGAGCTACCCAAAGCTGGCACAGCCAGGGGAGAGGGCAGGGACCAGGAGAGAAAGCCCATCCGCAGAAGCGCCCCCTGGGCAGCCCCCTTGCCCAGCTCCGCCTGCTGACTCCTAGCCCCACTCACGCTTCTGATGCCTTCTGCTCCCCTGCCAGGCCTGCGGGGGTGGGACTCCCACACCCTGACCACAGAGGCATCATGACTGGCGGCCGCTAGACTGTTACTATAGTGCCTCACCCCGGGACTCTTCCACAGACCTGACCGCACTATTTCCACGGGACAATGCGCTCTGCATTCAGGCACAGATGGATAACGATTCCTGGAATACAATCAAAATCGCAAGCCGGAGCCTACCAGTCTCAGAGCTTTAGAAATCAGACTGACTGTTCATGCCCTGGGGAAGGACTTGGGCATTCTCCCTCAGGGAAGCGCAAGTCAATCCAAGGACCCACGAAAAGGGAACTCACTGGGTTTTCTTCTGTGAGGTTCACCCAGTCATGGCTTCCACGGCGAGACTTTGCCACCGTTTCTGAGGAGTCTGTGCCAAGCACAGACCAATGCCATGGACTGAAATCAGCCCCGCAGATCATATGTGATCATGTGGAGAGTAGGGGGCACTGGCAACACCACAGGGGATGGACTCATGTGGCGGACAGGGAAGGGTGCCATTATTCAGGCAGAACTTGGCCAGCAGAGGTAAGTGTCTCTTTGAACACACACGGTCAGCCAGATTCCTGCACCCCTCCCCTCAAAACTCCCCCACAGGGATAGAGGAGTGCAGTTTTCTCGCCTCTAGAAGAAACCTCAACAGCTTATAGAGCCAGTACAAGTTTTGCCCTCATCTCTTTCAATTGGGGCCCATCACACTGGTTCTCCAAGAGACCTGATAAAAAGCCTGGCCTCTCGAGGAATGGTTTCATTCTTCCCACTGGACAAACTATCTACAGCCTCATGAAAGTTTTTAAATTGTCAGAATGTCACAGCTTTAATATCTGGGCTATTCTTCTGCCCGGACGATTTTGATAAAGTCTGCTCCGTTATTTTAGAAGATTCTGTTGCACACCACATAGCACATGCCTGTTTTACTGAATTAGTCATTACATCTACAATGTTTGGAGTCTCCCCAACCATATGCATTTTTACGAGCAAAATTATAATACACAATACTAGCAATATTAAAGTGTCACCACCACTGGGCAAGGAAAACGTCGTTAGGATGACAAGAAACAGCTGCCAAAGCAGTTGCCTTTATTCAGCTTAGGCCAAACACAAGACGGTAAACATGGAGTGGGGTACCTCCCCTGGCTGAGTGCCTCCGCCCTTCCTCGGAGTCCTGAAGACCCCAGGGAACTGTGTCACTCAAAGTGTGATGACCCCTGGGCTAGCAGCAGGGGCATCACCTGGGAACTTGCTGGAACTGCAGAATCTCCCCAGTGGGAGCCCGAGTCAGAATCTGCATTCGGCTTCCTCAGGCAGCAGGCAGCTTAAAGGGGCACGGAAGTGCCTCCTTTAAGTCCTTTCTTTCTCCCGCCACCACCCCACACGCCCCACCTTACTAGCACACAGACAGTGGCCTCGGATCCCAGATCCACCTCTGCTCCCCACAGGCCACTGAAGTTTTCTGCAAGGGGCCCAGTTGCCATGGCAACCCCCCCTCTGGCTAGCTTTCCACCCACCTGGCTGCACCCTAGCCCCTTTGGCTTCCTCTGTTGCACCGTCCAGGATGTCTAGAAACGTGCGAGGCGTTTTGTCCCCCCAGTACGTTTATTAATTCATGCGGAAAAAGATCTATTTTTAGGTGTCCACTGCCAGGGCATACTGGCTCACCCTGCCCCTCTCCTCCCACTTGCCCAATTAGAAAGATCATATTGTTTCCTGGCATACAATTCCAAGGGCACTGAACGCAGGCAGGGGACATGGCGAGGGCTCCAAGAACAGCTCTCAGTGAATGGAAACAAGATGATTTCTGCTCACAGTAATTTCCTCAGCACCCACCCTTTCCTCCCATCATGGACCCCATGCTGAAGGGACGCCAAGGCCACGTGGAAGTAACAGAACACCAACATATGCAAGACATATTTTTGTCTCCTCAAAACACAGCAGAAAGAGAGGAGAACCAATCAGCTAACTCTCCCTCTATCCCACCCACGTTGAAAACTTAACAGTAATTCCAATTTTCCAAATGATAGATGAATCCAAGTTTTTCTCATATGGAGGAGTGTGCATAAGAAGGGAGAATACAAAATTGAAAAGCTTCTGACCCAGCTGTGCTCACAAATTCTGACTTTTTGGGGGACCCCTGGAAACGACTGGAAACACACAATTTACCTTGTTATCTTGGTGTGTTACAGGGAGGGCAAATATGTCTGGCCACTTCCCTCTGCTTTGCTCACAGTAGATGGCACTAATTCATCACAGTGCTTTTCCCAACTAGGCCTAGATGCTACCTTAGGATCCTTCTCAACAAGAGGCCCAGTCTTGAAGAAGCTAGAGCCCACCCCGTGACTCCTGAATCGGCAGGTACATTTGGCCAGGGCCCCTGTTCACTGAAGTGTGCACACCGAAGCCTGTGAGGCGCTGGTGCAAACTGCACCGAAGTGCAATGGACTTGCTACCCTGGTCTACTGTCTTGGGTTTTCTAAACTCTACATCCCCATTTCCATTCCAGCTTCTCCAGAGGTTTCATACTGGAGGCCTATATCCTGGAGGACAACAGATGACCCATTAAATTTTTTAAAAATTAGTAGCAAACATTTGAAAATTGGAAGACAATGTAAAAATCCAGATTTGTGGCTTTTCTTGTGGGGGAAAAATACTGGGCCTACATTTCCATGTGATAATAGGGGACGAGAGCTAAGTAGCAGCTGCCCTCTATAGAGTTTCCAATTGATCCCAGTCTCCACTCCTCCCTATTGCTTTGCAGCAGCCTGTTTTACTCATTCCAGCTGTTTGCCTGCATGTGGGACTATGCCCTAATAGGCTATAATTGTTTCCAAAATCAACAAGAACAATCGTCCATGACGCCATTGCCTTCACATTTAACTCTTTTCACTGCCTAAGAAGGTAAGCAACCCTCCCTACCTCGGCACAGTTTCCCTTTTCCCGCATGACCCGTGTTGGGGAGAGGAGGACTTGCAATGGGAGCTGCCTTTTCATCTAGCTCTTATCCTGTTTGAGATCCGCAGGTTGTCTGAGGTCTTCACACACCTCCCATGTATCCTTCCCATTGTCTAGTGGCCCAGCACCAAGTACGCACCACGAAGCACAACCCTTAGGAGCATGAGCTGTAAGTCTGCAACGGAGCTCCAATTCCCAGCCCTGCCACTCAATAGCCATGTGATGACCCTAGGCAGGCCACTAACTCCCCTGAACCTGTTTCCTTGTTTGTGAAATTAGAGGGAGCACTTAACTCAGTGCTCCACTGAGTTTCTGTGGGAAATAAACAAAGGACTGTGAAGTGCTTAGCACAGGGCCTAGCATCCACGCGCACTCAGGAACAGTCGTTATTGCTCCTATTACACAGAGGTGGCGCTCAAAAAATCAGCTGGCTTTCCCATCACCTTTGACTATCCCACTTCCCAGAGAAACTGAGAGCCCACAGACCCTCTGCACTGTCACCGAGGGCAGGGATGATGCACTGCAGCCCATGGGGACCCGTCTCTGGACAGGCTGCCCACATCAGTGTCCAAGGATGTGGGCGTGTAGGATGTCGACCTAAAGCCACCCAGCCATGCTTGGAGTTTTCCCACCCACCCCCCTCACAACTTCTACACAAACCAGCTAAACTTTTTTTTTTTTAAGTTATTAGCATTTCCATAGGCCTCCCTTTGAAGTTAATAAGATATATTTTAAAATTCTATTCCAAGCCACACAAATCCCTCTTCTCTGATCTCCCACTGCACTTGGTTAGGACCACACAGCTCAGCACTGAATGCACTGCCATGAGTCAGACAGGCCTATGACGCTGCAGGACAACGCTCAGTGGCATCGAAGGGTGACCAGCGCAGTGTGGAGCCAACACACAGTGATTTTAAAAGTACACACAACAGTTTCCTTCTTTCTGGCAAAAGTCCTTTTTTTTTTTTTTTTTTTGCATTTATTTTGTACCAGCAAAGTGCTAAGCATTGAAATAAGCATAATACATGCCATGCCCATCAAAAGTCATTCCCTTGTGTGCTAAGAGACATGTTTCACGTTAACTAAACTATGAAATGGAACTGTTCCAGTTTTCTTTGGTAATGTTTGAACCCTACCCAGTACAATAAATGAAAAGGGACAGAATTGGGTCACTGTCTCGTTTGTTTGTTTCCTTAAAAAGAGACTGGTGATGATCTCTGCGTTGCAGCATTTTATCTGCCAACGCTGCAAAACTGATGGAAGAAACATGATGCGTCTTCCCGAAAATAATGGTTTTCATTCGAGTTCCCCCTTTCAGTTCTAAACTATCAGTCACTGATTTTAACAGGCCACAGACCTGGGCCCCACCTGTGCTGGGTAGGAACCATGCTGGCTTCACATTCGTCGTCTTTGGAAAGTGCAACTGGCTGGGAGAGGGGCCATGCTGACCATTCCAAGTCTCCCTGAGACGGGCAGGAAGTAGAGGTGTTTGGGGTCATTCCCAGCACCCGTGGCCTGCGGCATGGATTCAAGGATCCTGTCACCGCTGCCTCTCCATAACCAGCTCCGACTTATAAGTGGCACATTAAAGCGGCTGCACGGTTCGCCGTTTAATGGCAGCCCTGGACAACAGCTCCTCCTCTATGGTAGGCAGACAATGGTCTCATTGAAGTGACTCTCTGGGCCTGATCTGGAATGACCTGCTTGTCTGAACAAACCACACGGTCCTGCTAGGCAGCCACTACTTTGTTATGGGGACACCGAGAGTTGTCATCCCACATTCTTGGCCTTCAGCCACAAGAAGCCCCCAGCATCTGTGATCCCCTGTGTCTCTGGTAAGGGGGCTGACCTCTAGCATTGCCACGGGGGATTATGGGAGGTTTAGAGCAGAGCCTGATGTGTCCATGAGGGAAAACGACATGAATATTAGCAATAAGAACAAAGGAATAGAAAATCCCTTACCTCTCATTGAGAGGAAGCCTGTCTCCTAATTAGCTGCTTGATATATCACCAGTGAATTGCAGCCCCACCTCCCCAACCATCCATCACCCCACTTTACCCCAGACCTGAACGGTGCTGCTCTCCACAGACTCTAAATCAGCTGCGTGGAAAGAAACGGTCTAACAGGACCTCTCGGTTGGCCCCTAGTGAAGGCGGGAGAGATGAAACAACTGGGGGATGTGGGGGATGGGGAGAAGGTGGGCAGAGCATCCTCCAAGCATTTATTGACAACAAAATATGAACTGACCAGAGGCCCACAGACCTCAGGAGCACTTCCTTTGAAGTTTCTCGCCCACTCCTGAAGCACCCAGAGCGAGGCAGCCGAGACCTGGGAGCCGCTGAAGGAGGTCAAAGAGCTCATATTTCAAATGTGACTGTGGCTTATAGAAGCCACTTCACATTTACTGCCGTGTGGAAAACATAAAGGCAGCCACGGCCTGTCACACCCTGTGACGGGCTCATGGCTGGGCTAGTCACAAAGTCCTCAGGGGAGGAGGTGGGGGTACTTTTCATAAACTCTGGCAATGAGGTGTGTGACCAGGCTGGCACCTGATAAATCAGTTACTGAAACAGATCCTGGCCTTCCGGTGACTGGGGATCCAGTAACACTCAAAAGAGGGGAACATAAAAAATATACCCATAAAGTAGTACTGTGCTGAAAAACCCACACAAAAGAGAACTTTCAGTCTAGATTTGCACGGCAGGAAAATGGTAATAATTACAGCGGCTGCCAAGTACCTACCTACCTACTTAGGTGAGGCAGCCATTAGCTTGTGCCCACCTGGCCTGCAGACAGCAGGGACCAGAACCACTGAGGTTAAGTTCAGTGTGTAAAAAAAAAAAAAAAAAATTAAAAAAAAAAACTCCATTTAAAAAATACATTTCTGTAGTAGAATAACATTAGAATGCTTCAAGTTTGAGTTATGACAAGGGTCCGCTTTAAGAGGAAAGCCATTGGTAATTCTAGAATCCTTAAATTACAGAAACTTAATAGCTCTGTGACCTTTGCATTTGCCTTTTTAAAAAAAACACCATTGTAGTTAAGCTTTCGGCCAACTACCTTCACATCCTTCGGAAATAAATTCTCCAGCATTGTGTGAGGGCTCTGATTTGCCATCAGGAAAAGTTAACGATCTCTACAATCTCTACGGGGCCTTGCATTAGCCCGGGGCACGCTTTCTCCAGTAGGGTCCCTCGGGAGGCTCAGGTGTTGGAACGAGAGTCACTGCTGCGGCCCTGGCAGGAGGAAGATCAAACATCCGCTTCCACAGAGCTGCCAAACCCACTTGCCCTTGTCCCGGGGGAGTCCACCGGCAAAGGGTGACCATGAACTGTGTCCTGGGACTTCCAGGAATTGCCCTGCTGGGCTCCTTCCTGCTGCGGCCACTGAGTTTGGAAGGCGCTGAACACAGCTGAACCTGTCCCACTATTCTCAGAGCTCCGGCCAAGCGGACTTTCTGCACGTGTGCACCTCGGTGTTGTTGCCTCCTCACTCCTTCTACTCTACCTCCCACTGACCTTCAGGGTCGAGGCGGAACTCCAGCTTTCCCATGGAAGCCTGCCTTTCCCTTCAGACTCTTCCCCCACTGAGCGGGTTCCAGTCTTTCCCTGTGCCCGTCAATGGTGCGGCACTCCCCACGGCACAGTGGGTTAAAGAGCATGTCTCTTCTCCCTTACTATACAGTCCACACACTCCCTGAGCTCCGAATCCTCACCTGTCTCACTGTCACATCCCCCCAGTGATGCGCATGCAGTATCTGCTCAGTAGGTGCTGACAGGACCCCCCGTAGAGCTCTGCCCCGGCCCCCAGGGCGCCTGCGCAGGCACTGGGATGGCGATCTCCCATGCTCCCTGCTGAGGCTTTCTGGGCTTCCCACTCTTCTCTGCTGCCTCTCTGAGAGGACAGAGCATGGCAGGACGGTCATGCTCTAGGCCCTGACCCAGAGATACAGGCCTTAGATCTGGGCCTGGCCTCCCAGGTGCCGGGGGGGCCAAGGTGAGGAGCCTTGGCCTTCCTAGGCAAGCCCCAGCAGCAGCGGTAGCCCAAGAAGGCCACAGTGGGGCTGAAAAGACTTCCTCCACCAGATAAGTCACCTTTAGGTCCACAAAGCCAAAGACTGAAGGAGACAGGGAGACCTGTGCACGGTGACAACAAGGACAAAATATCAGGAGGACGAGGGCAAGATATAAAGCCACTGTTACATATGAACTGAAGTCAGAGAAGGTGGCCTGGGGGGTGGCAGGAGCCTGCCTTAGCCTTTGGTCGTCTTGGGTAATCCCAAAGAGCAAAGCTGGGGGCAGATTCACCTCCAGTGGTCGGGCCAGGCAGGAGGGCCAGGCTGCAAGCGCCTTCTTCTGGGCTTCGGTGAGGGGCTGCGGCCTAAGCATGGCCCACTGACCTGGGACCGGAGTGGGGAGGCCCGAGGGTGGCTGAGGAAAATCACTGACCAGCCAGTAGTGCCGGGGTAGCCATGAGGAGGAGATGCTTGACTTGCCAATGGAGAGCCTCCTAGTTCTCTGAAGAGCTCCCTGAGGGAAGGGCAGGGGGTTCTCTTCCAGGCAGAGCACCCAGGCTGCTACAGACAGTAAATTCCATGAGGGCAGGGACCGTGGGTCTCTCCTACTCAATAACATAACCTTGCACACAGCAGGTGGCCAATACCTGCCCATTATGTGACACCTCAGAGAGTCAAACAGAGCTCAGATCTTTGCTTTGGAATCATCAGAGGCAGCACATTTTGAACACAATGTACAAAGAGCAAATCAGCCTCTCTGTTCCTAGATACAGTAGGGGGATATGGCGGGCATATAAAACCTCTAAAGCAAAATCGGACGTTGCTTTCTTTATAGGGCCACCATTTTTACAAGGAAAAAACAGCCAGGAAAACCTCAGCTGTGACATTAGTCAATAGGGTGAAGAGGTGTTATTTGTTTGAATCCTCAAGTCGCAGGGCTGCGCAGAAGCAGTGAGGATGCACAGCCTTGCTGACTGTGGCAGTTTTAGGGCTGCGTGTTCTGGCGAGGTCAGGCCACCTTGGTGGGAAAGTCGGGCCAATGGCAGAAAAGCGCGCCAGTAAGTCTTGGGCCATTTTCCTGCATGCAAGCACACCCTCCGCCCCCCAAACACAAAAACAAAAATACAACCCACTGAAGAGACTGTCTTGGCAGGCATTTGACTGCATCTTAGTCTGCTTTTCAGTAACTGGGTCAGAATCTAAACTTTTCTTTCTTGTCTTTTCTTTTCTAAAAGAAAACATTCCCTAACCGAAATATGGAATTCATCTGCATTATAATCCCAAGTGGAGAGCGGACTCATTTCCTCTTGATCTGTTTCACTTACTCCCACTCACTCTTGTTTCTCATGGACAATGAATGGAAACACTCCCCTGTAAGAATTTCAACCACCCTCTTTGAGACAGATGTTTTGGAAGCCACTGACAAGCTGCCTGTCACTGTGAGGCAAATCACACACGCTTCCAGCCAGTCAGGTCCAAACCGTGAGGCAGCGGTGTCCAACCTTTTGGCGTCTCTGCGCCACGCTGGAAGAAGGAGAGTTGTCTTGGGCCACACATTAAATACAGTGCAACACGTAATCACAAAAAAAAAAAGCTCATAACGTTTTAAGTAAATTTACAATTTTGGGTTCGGCCACAGGTTGGACACCACTGGTGGTTGTCCTGAACATCCAACTCTGACGTGACCTACACGGTCTTAGCTGCCTGCCAGATCAGATGAGAGAAGCACCTGTAATTTAGCAACCTTTTCTCCATGTCCTTTCACCAACACAACCCTCATCAGGAGGCCACATCTAAGGCTCTATTTCCACAATGTCACTGTCACCTACTAAAGAATCAAGGGTGGGATTTCTCGGGCCTGTCTCTATAAAGATCTAGTACTCGAGTACAGTCAAATCCTTCAGTGAAACTGTTACTTTCAGACAGCGAGCCTAGGCACCAGGGAAAGAAAATGAACTTTGATAAGCCACTAGGGCAGTGTTCATAAATTTCTGCTGGGCAAACAGGGCCCTCGTGGCTTGAAAGAACGATTACTCGATACTTCCTAAGCACCCACATAAGTTCATGTTTCTCCCCAAGGGCCTCACTTGCTCCAGAAGAGTAACGAACTGTGGGCTTTAGTCTTGTTTAAAATTGGTGTGATGCATGAAGGCAGATCATTGGAGCCACCTGGATGTGCTGTGAAAATAGTTTCTCAACCAGTTCCAGCGTTTCCAAATGCACCTATAAAAACAAAACTAAACGCCCGTTAAATTCACTCTTTAGGAAACCTACTTTGCTCCAACAGAGTCAACTGACCGGAGAGAAGTTTCACAGAAACTTCTGGTTATTGGCAAGAATAAGGACTACATTTGTGTACATTTGGAAGGGCACGAACTAAGTCAAGAGCAGACCCTCAAAAAGAGACCCCTCCTTTCCCAGCCTTTGCTAACCATTATGCAGAGGATGAGTTGGAGAAAAATGGTCAACATTTAAAAACTTAAAACCTGTGCAAAGGTTATTCCCATTTGCCTTAGCGATGGGCTTCAAGAGTTCCATTTTCTACTGCACCAATAAAACTCTGGAGTGACTGTCTGTGAGCCATTAAATCTAGGCACAGACGAATTTTCCAGATCTGCACATGCCTGCTTAGTGCTAGTGCACACTGTTGAGGTTAGACTATTGGCCCCTTTTCTCTACGTGCCTTTTTCTATCAAAGAGAATCATTTATGTGTAATGCTTAATTTCAACTTTATATGGAGCAATTTTTGACTGGCATGACCAAAAAGTTATAACTATGATAAGACATTTTCTCAACCTAGGTGTCTTTAGGTAGTCTGCTTCCCAAAACCATTGGCAGTGGGGCGGGGGGGGGGGGGGGGG